>SJXQ01012207.1:1022059-1041533 GCA_006408695.1 Aepyceros melampus
TCTAGTTTCATTCTTTTACAAGTGGTTGACCAGTTTTCCCAGCACCACTTGTTAAAGAGATCATCTTTTCTCCATTGTATATTCTTGCCTCCTTTGTCAAAGATAAGGTGTCCATAGGTGCATGGGCTTATCTCTGGGCTTTCTATTTTGTTACATTGATCTATATCTCTGTCTTTGTGCCAGTACCATACTGTCTTGATGACTGTGGCTTTGTAGTAGAGCCTGAAGTCAGGCAAGTTGATTCCTCCAGTTCCATTCTTCTTTCTCAGGATTGGTTTGGCTATTCGAGGTTTTTTGTATTTCCATACAAATTATGAAATTATTTGTTCTAGCTCTGTGAAAAATACCATTGGTAGCTTGATAGGGTGGAGAAGGCAATGGCACCCCACTCCAATACTCTTGCCTGGAAAATCCCATGGACGCAGGAGCCTGGTAGGTTGCAGTCCATGGGGTCGCTAAGAGTCGGACAAGGCTGAGTGACTTCACTTTCACTTCCCACTTTCATGCATTGGAGAAGGAAATGGTAACCCACTCCAGTGTTCTTGCCTGGAGAATCCCAGGGACGGGGGAGCCTGATGGGCTGCCATCCATTGGGTCGCACAGAGTCAGACACGAATGAAGCGACTTAGCAGCAGTAGCAGCAACTTGATAGGGATTGCATTGAATCTATAGATTGCTTTGGGTAGTATACTCATTTTCACTATATTGATTCTTCCGATCCATGAACATGGTATATTTTTCCATCTATTAGCATCCTGTTTGATTTCTTTCACCAGTATTTTATAGTTCTATATATATATAGCTCTTTAGTTTCTTTAGGTAGATATATTCCTAAGTATTTTATTCTTTTCGTTCCAATGGTGAGTGGAATTGTTTCCTTAATTTCTCTATTTTCTCATTATTATTGAATTAGGAATGCAAGGGATTTCTGTGTGTTGATTTATATCCTGAAGCTTTATTATATTCATTGGTTAGCTCTACTAATTTTCTGGTTGAGTCTTTAGGGTTTTCTATGTGGAGGATCATGTCATCTGCAAACAGTGAGAGTTTTACTTCTTCTTTTCCAATTTGGATTCCTTTTATTTCTTTTTCTGCTCTGATTGTTGTGGCCAAGCTTCCAGAACTATGTTGAATAGTAGCAGTGAAAGTGGGCACCCTTGTCTTGTTCCTGACTTTAGGGGAAATGCTTTCAGTTTTTCACCATTGAGGACAATGTTTGCTGTGGGTTTGCCATATATAGCTTTTATTATGTTGAGGTATCTTCCTTCTATTCCTGCTTTCTGGAGAGTTTTTTTAATCATAAATGGATGTTGAATTTTGTCAAAGGCTTTCTCTGCATCTATTGAGATAATCATGTGGCTTTTATTTTTCAATTTGTTAATGTGGTGTATTACATTGAATAATTTGTGGATATTGAAGAATCCTTGCATTCCTGGGATAAAGCCCACTTGGTCATGGTGTATGATCTTTTTAATGTGTTGTTGAATTCTGATTGCTAGAATTTTGTTCAGGATTTTAGCATCTATGTTCATTGGTGATATTTGCCTTTAGTTTTCTTTTTTTGTGGCATCTTGGTCAGGTTTTGGTATTAGGGTAATGTTGGCCTCATAGAATGAGTTTGGAAGTTGACCTTCCTCTGCAATTTTCTGGAAGAGTTTGAGTAGGATAGGTGTTAGCTCTTCTCTAAATCTTTGGTAGAATTCAGCTGTGAGGCTGTCTGGATCTGGACTTTTGTTTGCTTGAAGATTTCTGATTACAGTTTCAATTTCCATGATTGTGATGAGCCTGTTAAGATTTTCTATTTCTTCCTGGTTCAGTTTTGGAAAGTTGTACTTTTCTAAGAATTTGTCCATTTCTTCCACATTGTCCATTTTATTGGCATATAATTGCTGATAGTAGTCTCTTATGATCCTTTGTATTTCTGTGTTGTCTGTTGTGATCTCTCCCTTTTCATTTCTAATTTTATTGATTTGATTTTTCTCCCTTTGTTTCTTGATGAGTCTGGCTAATGGTTTGTCAATTTATTTATCCTTTCAAAGAACCAGTGTTTGGCTTTGTTGATTGTTGCTACGATCCCTTTTGTTTCTTTTGCATTTATTTTTGCCCTAATTTTTAAGATTTCTTTCCTTCTACTAACCTTGGGGTTCTTCATTTCTTCTTTTTCTAGTTGCTTTAGGTGTAGAGTTAGGTTATTTATTTGACTTTTTTCTTGTTTCTTGAGGTATGCCTGTATTGCTCTGGACTTTCCCCTTAGCACTGCTTTTATAGTGTCCCACAGGTTTTGGGTTGTTGTCTTTTCATTTTCATTCGTTTCTAAGCATATTTTGACTTCTTCTGTGATTTGTTGGTTTTTCAGCAGCGTGTTCAGCCTCCATATGTTGGAATTTTTAATAGTTTTTCTCCTGTAATTGAGATCTAATCTTACTGCATTATGGTCAGAAAAGATGCTTGGAATGATTTCAATTTTTTTGAATTTACTAAGGCTAGATTTATGGCCCAGGATGTGATCTATCCTGGAGTAGGTTAGGTGTGTGCTTGAGAAAAAGGTGAAATTCATTGTTTTGGGGTGAATGTCCTATAAATATCAATTAGATCTAACTGGTCTATTGTATCACTTAAAGTTTGTGTTTCTTTATTAATTTTCTCTTTAGTTGATCTATCCATAGGTGTGAGTGGGCTATTATTGTGTTATTGTTAATTTCCCCTTTCATACTTGTTAGCATTTGTCTTACATATTGCGGTGCTCCTATGTTCGGTGCATATATATTTATAATAGTTATATCTTCTTCTTGGATTGATCCTTTGATCATTATGTAGTGTCCTTCTTTGTCTCTTTTCACAGCCTTTGTTTTAAAGTCTAATTTTATCTGATATGAGTATTGCTACTCCTGCTTTCTTTTGGTCTCTATTTGCATGGAATATCTTTTTCCAACCTTTCACGATCAGTCTGTATGTGTCCCTTGTTTTGAGGTGGATCTCTTGTAAACAACATATATAGGGGTCTTGTTTTTGTATCCATTCAGCCAATCTTTGTCTTTTGGTAGGGCATTCAACCCATTTACATTTAAGGTAATTATTGATAAGTATGATCCCGTTGTCATTTACTTCACTGTTTTGGGTTCGAGTTTATACACCTTTTTGTGTTTCCTGTTAGAGAATATCCTTTAGCATTCATTGGACAGCTGGCTTGGTGGTGCTGAATTCTCTCAGCTTTTGCTTGTCTGTAAAGCTTTTCATTTCTCCTTCATATTTGAATGAGATCCTTGCTGGGTACAGTAATCTGGGCTATAGGTTATTTTCTTTCATCACTTTAAGGATGTCTTGCCATTCCGTCCTGGCTTGAAATGTTTCTATTGAAAGATCAGCTGTTATCCTTATGGGAATCCTCGTGTGTGTGTGTGTGTGTGTGTATGTTTCCCTTGCTACTTTTAATATTTGTTGTGTTTGATCTTTGTTAATTTGATTAATATGTGTCTTGGGGTGTTTCGCCTTGGGTTTATCCTGTTTAGGACTCTCTGGGTTTCTTGGACTTGGGTGATTATTTCCTTCCTCATTTTAGGGAATTTTTCAACTATTATCTCCTCAAATATTTTCTCAAGGTCTTTCTTTTTGTCTTCTTCTGGGACGCCTATGATTCAAATGTTGGAGCATTTAATATTGTTCTAGAGGTCTCTGAGATTGTCCTCATTTCTTTTAATTTGTTTTTCTTTTTTCCTCTCTAATTCACCTATTTCTACCATTCTATCTTCTGCTTCACTAATCCTATCTTCTGCCTCCATTATTCTACTATTTGTTGCCTCCAGAGTGTTTCTGATCTCATTTATTGCATTATTCATTATATATTGACTCTTTTTTATTTCTTCTAGGTCCTTGTTAAACCTTTCTTGCATCTTCTCAATCCTTGTCTCCAGGCTATTTATCTGTGATTCTATTTTTCTTTCAAGATTTTGGATCATTTTCACTATCATTATTCAGAATTCCTTATCAGGTAAATTCCTTATCTCTTCCTTTTTTGTTTGGTTTGGTGGGCATTTATCATTTTTCTTTACCTGCTGGGTATTCCTCTTCTCTTCATCTCATTTATATTGCTGCGTTTGAGGTGGCCTTTCTGTATTCTGGCAGTTTGTGGAGTTCTCTTTATTGTGGAGTTTCTTTGCTTTGGGTGGGATTGTATTGGTGGCTTGTCAAAGTTTCTTGATTAGGGAAGCTTGTATCGGTGTTCTGGTGGGTGGAGCTGGATTTCTTCTCTCTGGAGTGCAATGAAGTTATGAGTTATGAGATATAAATTGTTTTGGAGTAACTTTGGGCAGCCTGTATATTGAAGCTCAGGGCTGTGTTCCAGTGTTGCTGGAAAATTTGCATGGTATGTCTTGCTCTGGAACTTGTTGGCCCTTGGGTGGTGCTCAGTTTCAGTGTAGGTGTGGAGGCATTTGATGAGCTCCTATCGATTAATGTTCCCTGGAGTCAGGAGTTCTCTGATGTTCTCAGGATTTGGACTTAAGTCTCCTGCTTCTGGTTTTTAGTCTTATTTTTACAGTAGTCTCAAGACTTCTCCTTCTCTGCAGCACTGTTGATAAAACATCTAGGTTAAAGATGAAAAGTTTCTCCTCAGTGAGGGACACCCAGAGAGGTTCACAGAGTTACATGGAAAAGAGAAGAGGGAGGAGGGAGTTAGAGGTGACCCGAATGAGATGAGGTGGAATCAAAAGAGGAGAGAGCAAGCTAGCCAGTAATCACTTCCTAATCACTTCCACAGTCTGGACCACTCAGAGATGTTCATGGAGTTATACAGAGAAGAAAAGAGGGAGGAAGGAGACAGAGGTGGCCAGGAGGATAAAAGGGGGGAATGAAAAGGAGAGAGACAGATCCAGCCAGTAATTAATTCCCTATGTGTTCTCCACCATCTGGAACACACGGAAATTGAGAGTTGGGTAGAGAAGAGAAGGGGGAGGGAGGAGACAGAGGCGACCTGGTGGAGAAAAAGGAGAGTCCAAAGAAGGAGAGAGCAGTCAAGCCAGTAATCTCACTCCCAAGTAAAAATGGGTACTGAAGATTGGATTCTTAAAGGTACAAAATTGATAACAAATATCAAAAAGCAAAGATTAAAAATCAAGAGTAGAGGTTGGATTTTAAAAAATACAATATTAAAGAAAAGGAGAAGAAGAAAAAACACAAAGTCACAAACATTATTTAAATTATATATTTTCCATTCTCTACCCAATATCTACTATGATGAATTGAAACTCAAGCAAACTAAATAAACTCTATAATGTAAAAGCACATAATTCTGGTCAGTAGAAATTATACCTGATTTACCTATTAATGAGTTTATAAGAATTTTTAGAAAAGAAAGCACATAATTTTGGTTAGTGGAAATTATATCTGATTAACCTATTAATGGGCTTCCCTGGTGGCTCAGAGGTTAAAGCGCCTGCCTGCAAGGCGAGAGACCCAGGTTCAATCCCCGGGTCGGGAAGATCCCCTGGAGAAGGAAATGGCAACCCACTCCATTGTTCTTGCCTGGAGAATCCCATGGACGGAGGAGCTTGGTAGGTTACAGTCCATGGGGTCGCAAAGAGTCGGACATGACTGAGCGACGTCACTATCACTATATATGAAGTTTGCTTTAAAAAATAGGGTCTTTTTTTTTTTGAAAAGTAATAGGTTATAAAAATGAAAATTAAAGAAGTAATAGAGGACTTAAAAATTAGAAAAAGTTAAAAAAAATAAAGAAAAGAATGTTTGTCAAAATATATCTAGGCCTTTCTCTGGTGTTTTTGTGGGCAGTGTGGGATCAGTTCATTTTCAGATAGTTCCTTGGTCCAGCTTATATTTCTCAAGATCTATAGGCCCCTTCCTCTGTAGTCGGTACTAACTAGAGGGTTTTAATCTATTGCACCTGTCACTTCCAAGGCGGTTCCCTCTGTTTTAGTTTCTTCTGTTTGCTGGTCTCTTCAGTGTCTGATTTCCGCCCTGACCCAAGGGGATGGTGGGGGACACTTTTTTAAGCCTCACTTGTTCAGTCGCACTGTGGGGAGGTAGGGACACTGCAAACAAATAACATTGGAGTGTGCTCACAGTGTCTCAGCCACACTGGGCCTGCCCCCACTCCGGCGTGTGTGCCCTCCCTGCCCACACTGCTCAGGCTCTAGGTTGCTCCACCAGGAACGGTCCGAGGCCGGCCCTGGGCTGCATGCACCTCCCAGGTCTAAGCTGCTCAGGTTCAGGCACTTGGGTAGCCCTCAGAGGCGCAGATTCCGTTGGGCCTGTGTTTTGTGCCCTTCCCACGTCCAGGCAGCTCAGGTGATGAGGTGGTTGGCGAGCACGGTCGCTGTGACTTATTGCCTCTCCCATCCCTGCTGCTCGGTTTTCTGGATGTTCAACCGGTGCACCTTCTCAGGCAGATGATGACTGTCCAAAACCCCAAGAAGTCTTAGCAAAGAAGCCTGCTTGCAGTTTGGTAGATAATGTCTCTCTGGGGCTGTGATTGCCCCCTTCTCGCTCTGGCTGCCTGTCACCGGAGGTGGGTGGTCTGCAGCCGGCTAATTCTGTTCAGTCCTTTGTTCTGTTCACAGTCCTGGCAGTGTCTTAGGTTAGAGCTTTTTGCGTGGTAGCTATCCCAGAGTCTGGTTTGCTAGCCCAACTTAGTTCACTCTGATTACCCTCGGGGTATTCAGGCCTGATCCTTACTCTAAGCAATGCAGCCCACGCCTCCCTGCCCAGCTCCCACTTGCTAGTGGCGGATGCAGGCGTCTGCACTGCTTCTCCGCTGGGGGAATTACCACTGGGCTCGTAATCTGTGGGTTTTAATTATTTATTTATTTTTCCTCCCTGTTATGTTGCCCTCTGTGCTTCCAAGGGTCGCCACAGATGGCAGTGAGAGTGTTTCCTGGTGTTTGGAAACTTCTCTCTTTTTAAGACTCTCTTCCCAGGATGGCGCTCCATCCCTACCTCTTTTGTCTCTTTTTTGGTCTTTTATATTTTTTCCTACCTCTTTTCAAAGACAATGGACTGCTTTTCTGGGTGCCTAATGTCCTCTGCCAGCATTCAGAAGTTGTTTTGTGGAATTTACTCAGCGTTCTTTTGATGAACTTGTGGGGGAGAAAGTGGTCTCTCTGTCCTATTCCTCTGCCTCTTAGGACCGCCTCCCTAACTTTGCTCTCTTGACCAGCTAATGCAACCCCATCAGGCTCACTAAGCATCAGTGTCAGGGTAAAACCCAATAACACGGTGGAGAGATTGAGCCCCATTTTCTTAATCCTAGCTATTCTAATGTTACACTGACAAGTTGGATCAGCAAACTCTCCAGTCTGAATTAATTTGTCCTAGTATCCTTGCATTTCTGTTTGATTTAGATAGATACACATAGAAAACAATACTTAAAAACTTCAGAAACTGCAGACTTGACAATTAGGCTTTGCCATCTAGGTACTGTCACATATTAATGATTTTTGTTATTTGTTATCTTGTAATATAATATTTAAATTTTATAATTTCATCTTTCCCATAGTGAGCAGAAAATGTTAACCTGTAAGCTTCCTTTTCTTTGTCTTATTTTTCAGTTACTTAAAGGCCAATAAATTCTGCCTTGAAAATGCTTTCCCTAGAATTCTTTAAGGCACAATCTTTCAGTTATTTTCTAAGAAAGACTTAAAGGAGAATACTGGGGGAAATTTGAGGGGTTATAGAGTGTAAGTGGGGAAATTGAGTTTTGAAAATTTCATGATGAATTGTTGAAAATATTTTAAATCACCAGAGATTAAAGACAATTCTCTGTTTGGGAGATTGCCCTTAAAGATTCCAATTAACACAATTATCTTAGTTGAAAATATATTTAGGAGATAATGCAATTAAAAATAATAAATCACTTAAAGAAAGCTGGCATGTATAGTCACATTTGGTAAGTAAATAATTTCTAATGAAAATTTTAATGAATATGTTTGCTACTGCTACTGCTAAGTTGCTTCAGTTGTATTTGACTCTGTGCAGCCCCGTAGACGGCAGCCCACCAGGCTCCCCTGTCCCTGAAATTCTCCAGGCAAGAGCACTGAGGTGGGTTGCCATTTCCTTCTCCAGTGCATGAAAGTGAAAAGTGAAAGTGAAGTCGCTCAGTTGTGTCCAACTCTTCACGACCCCATGGACTGCAGCCTACCAGGCTCCTCCGTCCATGGGATTTTCCAGGCAAGAGTTCTGGAGTGGGGTGCCATTGCCTTCTCCGATGAATATGTTTAGCACACTTTAAACAGTGGAACATACTTTCTACATTGCTCCTCAACTTAAATTAAGTTTTACTTCTCTAAACCAAGAACCAATAAATGTGGAGGAAATTTGAAATCAGTATAAAAATATGAATAGTTTTAAAAGTATCAAAGTAATTTTATGTTAATTCTGCAGTTGGACATACTGAATGACTGAACTGAACTGAAGTAATGTAAAAATTCAATCTCTACTTTCGTGGAGTTGGTTACTGAATCAATCAACTCTAGCTTAGTTTTTATTTATTATCACTGTTTCTGAGCCTCAATATAAAGATTTTTTTCTGTTATTATCTTTTCATATCCTTTATATATTTAAAAATGAAATGCATCTCCATAAATCATATTCTTGGTTCCCAGAAAAGAGTTTTGTGTATAAAAATGAAATTTATGGTTTGCTGAGGTTGCAGTTCTTTACTGCAGAAACACACGAATAAGCAAAAAGAGAACCTCCCCCCCAAAAAAAGGCTTTCATGCAAATTAAGTTCATTAAGGAACATGAAATTAGTTGTCTTAGTAAATTCTGTGAAAGCATTTTAACAATTATATAGTTTTTAATAGTTCACTTAGGTAATTTCAGTCTTGAGAGTCATTAAATATTTTCAGATTATGCTTGCTTTTTTGTGTTCTAGTACTTTTAATAATATTATACTGAAAATTCTAATTAAAATGAAGGTCAACCTCCTAGTGTTTGAGCTAAGGCAAGACTATCTTGAATGAACTTTATGAGCGAAATAGATATACTACTTGCTGATGAATCACTAAGAAGTCACTAAGAGTGAAATGAAAAACTTAGTTAAAAAACACTGTTTTTGTTTTTTTTTTAAGGGGAGTCTTCCCAAGTGGTGCAGTGGTAAAGAATCCGTCTGCCAATGCAGGGGACGCAGATATGGCTTTGATCCCTGCTGCAGTTCACGCAGTTGCAGAGTCAGACACAACTGAGCACACCCAAACACTCTCTCTGAGCTAGAGAGTGGTCAGAGTTTTATAATAGCCTTCCCCTGAGTGGACACCCTCCCAACACAACTCTCCAAGGAGGCAGAAATGCCTGTGAAGACAGGCATCAAGAATTCTCAGTCCTTAGCAAACAAGAGAAGGCAATGGCAACCCACTCCAGTGTTCTTGCCTGGAGAATCCCAGGGACGGGGGAGCCTGGTGGGCTGCCATCTATGGGGTCGCACAGAGTCAGACACGACTGAAGCGACTTAGCAGCAGCAGCAGCCAAACAAGCAGTGTGATATCCATTCCGTTGTTAAATGAATCCAACTCTAGTAACAACTATTAGTTTGATGAATTTAATGTTTAACTTTTATTTCATAATTCTCTTTGCTCAAAGTTAAACATTCAGTACTGTTAAAATTAAATAGGAATTAATATTGGTATTGGAAATTAATTTTTAAAATTCTGCATTTTCTAAAGTGCTAATGCATGTAATCAGGATAGTTAGGCATTAAATTCCATTTGAAATACTCTTGGCCTGAAGAACATTGATAATTTCTATTGATCCTTTCTTTGGTATTTTTCTAAATCATAATCAATTATAGTACCCATTTGCCCTGTATTTCCAGAAAAGAAATGTTGGTACAACACGTGTCACATTTAACTACTATATCTTCTTGTTTGGAGCTTGGAACATATTTCTAGAGATTGCTTTCATAAATATATTCAGAAAACTTGCTTTCTGTCATGATTTATAGTAGAAAATTAAATAAATATTATTTTCAAACAATTAAATATTCAAATTGATGAAAGCAATCAAGTTTGCTTTTTTCTTGCACAAGAGAAATAACAGAAATTAGAAAAGTACGTGAAATGAAGCAGATAAACTGTTGAAGATAATATGACATTGATTATCATATTGGAAGCATTGTCATGGCATTATTTATTACTTTCATTGATTCTTATAATAATAAATAATGTCATTTATTAATAAATTGTTTATTTTTTATTTAGTGCCACAATACTTTAATTGCATTTACTGTATTCAAAATCACCCCATTAGGTCAGTACAGTCTGCTCTTCAGAAGAGATAACTATCATTTAGACATTGAAATAAATTTCTCAATATCACATACTGATCCAATGAGGGAGCAAAAACTGAGCTTAAGTCTATCTGACCACTTAGTCCTATGCATGAGTCATGAAGATTATATTAGTTTTCTTTTGCTGCTGTTCATATTACCTCAGACCTGGTGTCTTACAGCAACAGGCAGTGATGGGGCATAGATGTGGTTTGGGGAAGGGATATTCAACATTGTCTCTGATTTGTTACTTAAGATCTAAAAATTTCAAATAACAAATGTTTAAGGTTTGGTTTATCAAGACCACGACATGTTACAAATATGTGATAAACACTGTACAGCAGACACATTTTCTCATCCTGTACCACTGGTTATCTCCTTTGGAGAATCTGACCAAAATTGAGTTCTCTTCAGACAAAGAAAGAAATTCATTTCTATACATAAATAGTCTAAATGTAGTCTACATTAAATGTAGTCTCTAGGAAGTTACAAACTACTTAGAAAGGAAATAAAGAACCCCCAGAACTTTTATTTATTATTTTGCAGTTCACTAGGTCAAATTTGCCACATGTTTGTGTTAAGGATTAGGCATTGTCAGGGTTGCATTCCTCTAGAGGAGATTCCATTTTCATGAATTTTCCAGCACAATCTCTGTTCTCTATCTTCAAATCCAGGTTGAGTTATTTTCACATCATATCTTCTAATCTCTTTTGTACTATCACATATCCCTGTGATTTTCTTCTGCCTTCTACTTTTAAGAACATTTGTGATCACAGTGAGCTCAACTAGGTATCCAGAATAATCTCCCCATGCAAAGTCTTAAATTTAATCGTATCTGGAAGCCTCTTTTGACTATGTACTGTCACATTGTCATCGCTTTGTGAGGTGAGGACATAAAAGATTAGACAACTTTGAGGGAGATGGGAATTATTCTGCCTAATACAAAGAGTAAACTTCCTGGTCAAAAAAAACAAACAACAACAACAACAACAAAAAAACCCCACAACAAACAGTAGTGTGAAACTGCTTGTCTAGCTTAGATTTATTGATACAATTAAGGTAGCTTAAAGTCTTTTTGATTCTGAGATGACTGTCTTATATTCCAAAAATGGTAATTATGTATTTTTAACTAACTGTGCTTGATTGCCCTATCATTTTCATTAGTCTCTCTAAAGTTAGAAAGGAATATATATACACATATATAATTATTGAGTCTTTTCTACAAAATAATGTGTTTTAAATATACTATTTAATTTTTCACTTAAGTCATTTTTTCCAGATAATCAGGTTGCACAAATCCATGATGTCATTCTCATGAAATACAATACTGTTGCCTTCATATTGCCATTTTTTGTTGACAGAAGCTGAGGATGCTTAAGAACCCAAGGTCACACAGCACATTAAAATGCTTGGTTTCAAACCCAGATTTCTCTGACCCCAATGTCTATAGTTTCAAGTTAAGTTCCCTAGAAAATTATTCTGAAGTGGAGTTTTGTATACAGAAAATGTATTGGTATCAATAATGGTGAGGGAACAAAGAAATTATGATTAGAAGTGTTGAATTTTAATTAAATCTCAAAAAAGTTTCAGTTGATCCCATGGAGAGTCTAGAGCTAGAATGGCCCTTGAAAATAATTCTTAAAGCAAAAGGTGAAACTCCTCTGTCTTTGATTGACCTTCTTCCCTAGGAGAAGCTGTGATGTAAGGCTAGAGGTTCTTCCTTGCCCAGCTGTGATCAGCTGTCAGTATTTCAGCAACTAGAAAAATGGGAACATTAGTCTTCGAAGGGAGGAAATAGGAAGATAACTATAATATACACTATCTTCATGTGTTCTTTCCACCTATGCTTATTAGAGTTCCATCCATTGACTGCATTTGATTTTTTTCCCTAGGACTGGTTTCTGGGCTTCATACTTCCTTATTCCTCCTAGGCACATCTGAAATGTGTCACTTGAGAAAGAAACATGGCTCTGGAGAGAATGAAGAAAAGAAAACAGGAGGAGAGATAGAAAATGAAGCATGGAATGAGGGAAATGGAGGCAATGAAATTAGAACTGGGACAAGGCTACAGAAGTCAGAATTTTGGCAGTGGGTAGACACACAAGGGAACCACTCCTCAAATATCCTTCTTTGGGGGATTATGGTTCATAGATTATTAGTTCATAGATTATGGTTCATAGTATCTCCCTGAATTTGCACAAACTCATTTCCATATGGATCTTACAGGTCAATTTCTGTGTATAACTTTTAAAATTAGTAGCAAGCCAGTAAACCCAGGGGATACAAATAAAGCCAAAGACTATGGAGGGGAATTGAAACTCTTTCTGAGAGATGAGGGCTGCAGACCAAACCTGGGGATGTAGAAGTAGAATCACGAATAAGAAACGGAGAAGAGGTGAAAAGACTTTGGGGCTGAGTCAATTTAGAAATATATCCTAAAGAGCAAAGAGATTTGAAAGAGACTGCAATACACACACAATGATAGTGTTTGCAGCCCAGTTTTCACTGAAAGAGGTGATGAAGTGACTGAAAGTCATTCAGTTGTGTCCGACTCTTTGTAACCCCATGGACTGTAGCCTGCAGGCTCCTCTCTCCATGGAATTCTACAGGCCAAAATACAGGAGTGAGTAGCCATTCCCTTCTCCAAGGGATCTTCCCAACACAGGGATTGAACCAGGTCTCCCGCATTGCAGGGTCTCTGGCATTACAGGCAGATTCTTTACCATCTGAGCCACACCAAGAAGTCCAAAAGAGGCTGGTGGTGATATATGAATATATGACTCTTGTTGTTGCTGTTATTCAGTGGCAAAGTCATGTCCGAGTCTTTGCAACCCCACGGACTGCAGCATGCCAGGCTTCCCTTTCCTTCACTATCTCCCTCAGTTTGTGCAGACTCATTTCCTTTGAGTCGGTAATGCCATCCAACTATGTCATCCTCTGTTGCCCCCTTCTCTTGTCCTCCATCTTTGCCAGCATCAGGATCTTTTCCATTGAGTTGACTTTTCACATCAAGTAACCAAAGTGTCGGAGCTTCAGTTACAACATGAGTCCTTTCAATGAATATTCAGAGTTGATTTCCTATAGGACTGACTGGTTTCATCTCCTTGCTGTCAAAGGGACTCTCAAGAGTCTTCTCCAGCACCAGAGTTCAAAAGCATCAATTCTTTGGCACTCAGCTTTTATGGTCCTACTCTCATATCCATACATGGAAAAACAATAGCTTTGACTATTTGGACCTTTGTCAGCAAAGTTATGTCTCTGCTTTCAGTGTGTAGATTTGTGATAGCTTTTCTTCCAAGAAGCAAATGTCTGTTAATGTTATGGCTGCAGTCAGTCAGCAGTGATCTGGGGGCCCAAGAAAATAAAATTTGGCACTATTTCCACTCTCTGCCCACCCCTTCTCTTGTCCTCCATCTTTGCCAGCATCAGGATCTTTTCCATTGAGTTGACTTTTCACATCAAGTAACCAAAGTGTCGGAGCTTCAGTTACAACATGAGTCCTTTCAATGAATATTCAGAGTTGATTTCCTATAGGACTGACTGGTTCATCTCCTTGCTGTCAAAGGGACTCTCAAGAGTCTTCTCCAGCACCAGAGTTCAAAAGCATCAATTCTTTGGCACTCAGCTTTTATGGTCCTACTCTCATATCCATACATGGAAAAACAATAGCTTTGACTATTTGGACCTTTGTCAGCAAAGTTATGTCTCTGCTTTCAGTGTGTAGATTTGTGATAGCTTTTCTTCCAAGAAGCAAATGTCTGTTAATGTTATGGCTGCAGTCAGTCAGCAGTGATCTGGGGGCCCAAGAAAATAAAATTTGGCACTATTTCCACTCTCTGCCCATCTACTTGCCATGAAGTGATGGGACCAGATGTCATGATATTAGTTTTTTGAGTGTTGAGTTTTTAAGCCAGATTTTCACTGTCTTTGACCCTCATCAAGAGGTACTTTTGTTCTTCTTTGCTTTCTACCGTTAGAGTGGTATCATCTACATATTTGAGGTTGTTGATATTTCTTCAGCAGACTTGATTTCAGCTTGTGACTTATCCACCCAGGCATTTAGCATGATGTGTACTCTACATGTAAGTAAAATACCATAATTATTGGAAGGGTTATTATATGGACTTCTTACTACTTTCTCTTCTGAAAATTACATAATTCATAGCCAAAGTAACAAAGAGAACCCTTTATAGGTGTAACAATAAGGACAGAAAGTTCCAAAGGGAAACATTTCTGATTTGATGGTAGCAATTTCTTCACTTACCAGTGAGAAACCAATAATTATAAGGGATTTTGTAACTAGTGAGGTTTGCATATATATATAAGCTGCAGCAGCAGCAAGAAAGCATATTGAAGTCTGTTTTTATCAACAGAAATAAAAACGTGTAAATATTAGAAGAGTCATCATTCCTTTTATATTTCTGGGCAAGCACTTTCATTTTCCACTGAAGCATATCTGGCATACCCTTTCACAGCTAACAAATGTCAAGACATTGCAAAATGTACCTTATAAATAATCATGTTAATGTGCAAGTGAAGATCATCATAAAGACATGATCTCTCTTACCNCATTATTTCCCCATAATAGGTTTTCTTATGTATTCTAGAACCCATCAGAAAGTAGAAAAATACCAGGACGAAGTGTAGATTAGATTCTTTGAGATATACATTACATGTGACAAGGATTAAAGACATTCAAAGCAAGGGACATGGCTGAGTGACTAATACTTTCATAGGCTTGCCTGATGGCTCAGATGGTAAAGACTGCCTGCAATGTAGGACAGGTGGGTTTGATCCTTAGGTGAAGAAGATCCTCTGGAGAAGGAAATGGCAACCCACTCCACTATTCTTGCCTGGAAAATCACATGGACAGAGGAGCCTGGCAGGTAATCCATGGGGTCACAAGAGTTGTACGTGACTTAGTGACTAAACCAAACAAAACATTACTATGATAGTAAATTACTATCATGAATAATACAAAAATTCCTCTTTTTCCTGACAAAATAAATTTTTTCCTTCCTAAAACAAGTAGCCTGTTTATTAATTACATGAAGGTTTCTAGCTACATCTGATACAAAAGGCTCAATTTCCTTTGCTTTCTCTTGCTTTCCTTCTCTTAATCTGAATTTGTAACTATCAAGTTAAAAGAGGAGAGAGTTTATAATGTAATACAGAAATGCATACATGCATATATTTGCACAAATATGTTTTTCTCCTAATAACCTTTCTCTAAATCAAAAATGTCTCTGCTATCCTGCCTTAGAGTTCCCAACTTATCCCCATGGTCCAAATAAATTAAATACTTCATTTAAAAGCAGTAATCAAGAAAAGGTCCCAATGTAGACTCTATACAGTGGTACAGCAATAGAAAACTATAGGCTGAAAAAACACACCAGAAAAGTATTGCCATGAGCAGAAAGAAATCACATCTGTCTTATTATTGTGAAATACATACTCCCTCAGTCCCATCAAAAGCCTCAGTGCAATAAGTCAAGAAGGCAAAACTTCAATACCTCAGGATTTAAAAAGGTAAAACCTGAACTGGAAGAGAGAAATTAAGAAAGATGTGGAAGATATATTTAAGAAAACAATTACAGAAAAGAAAATCCCAGGGAGAGTAATGCAGAATGCCACTGATGGAAGAAGTCAGGGATGTAGAGAGCAGAATTGATGAAGCAGAGCAAACTGAAATTAAATGAAAGTGGAAGTGACTGTAGAAAAAATTTATTCTGACACACACACATATGTATACCTCAGAAAAAAATATAAGACAGAGCCTAGAACAGTGTCTTGTTCATAACAAGCCTTATTATTGCCGATTGCCAGTTGAACAAACAATAAACCTATATAAAATAGGTGTTCTGAAAGAAAACTGCACACATAAAAAATAATATAAATATATACTTAAATGAATATAGACTTGAATTTACAGTTTTATAGGGCCAAATGTAAATGACCAACCCTAAAACGTATTGTTATACAGAAGAACCAGTTCTGACTCTGTGATCATTCTGTTCCGTTGACTTTAACCTTCGTTTTTCATTGTTTTTGCTTTTATAATCATACATAGTGCTCTGCCTCCAGGAGCCCTGTCCCTCTGCTTGAAGAGATTAATACTTCCCTGCCCTGAGGTTGGCCATTTTGGAAGATATTTGCAAGATAACAGTCTATACTTCCTCAACCCCTCCCTTTCTCTGACCTATAAAAGAATCTGGCCTCCAGACCCCCCATGATGATTATTTTGAAACATTAGTCTGCCATCTTCTTGGCCAGCTGGCTTTCTGAATAAAGTCCTATTCCTTGCCTCAACACCTTGTCTCTTGATTAATTGGCTTATTCTGTGGCTAGCAGACCAAACTTGGACTCAGCAACAATATTACATTAGGTTTGAAATATAGATAAAGACTCTCTGGAGTATCTAGGCAAAAAATTTCAAGTTGGCCCTAAAGAAAAACATTTCTGGTTAGTCTGAGACATCATAAAAAAACATTCAGTGCTAGAAGATAGTAGGAACATTTTCCTATGAAATTCTTAAATGTGTAAAGAGTGAATCCAAGATTTTTAACCAGCTAAAATGTTATTTTGACATAAATATTTTTAAACATGCAAAAAAAATTCCTAAAGATACATTGATGAAAGAACTCCAACTTACATGTTGTTGTTCAGTAGCTAAGTCATATCCAAATCTTTGTAACCCTATGGACTGCAGCAAGCCAGAATTCTCTGTCCCTCACAAACTATCAGTTTGCTCAGATTCATGTCCTTTGATCTGGTGATGTTATGTAACATCTCATCTTCTGCTGCCCTTTTCTCCTTTTGCCTCAATCTTACAGGTTGTATATATGTATAACTGAGACTGAGAATGCCATTCTGTAAACATCATTAATAAAACAAATGAAAATATAAATAAAAATAAATAGAAACTGAAAAGTTAATTTTTAATTTTTTAAATTAAATAATTTAAAAAAATAATTTTAAGTTATTTTTTAAAATTCAGCTGAGTTTATTTGAAGATCTACTTGGTTTATTCAACATTTCATGAATCAGGCAGCATCATATCTTGTAAGTTGAAAGACACTGGGATGTGCTCTACAAAATGGAAGGCTTTCATAGGCAGAAACACTGTGGGACAAGAAGGGTATTAGTGAAAGAAAAGAATACATTGTTTTTGGTAAGGTCACCTCTTCTTAGGGACCAGGAAGAACTAGGGTCTTATCAGGCAGATTATTTTGCTAGCCTTGATCAGGAAATTCCAGACAGACTGGTTTAAAATTCTCTGGGAGAGGCTAGAATTGCAATTAGGTTAGGTATTAAGTTTTGATGGGGCTTAAAAGTGACTCCATTTTGAACCACTTATTTATTTTTAACAATTTTATTTAAATAATGAAGCAATAGAGGTCTATATATTTAATAATATATGAGGTATATTTGTTATTTTTTATTATGGTATATAAATTAATTTATTATAAGCTTAACTGTTTTAATTTATCTTAGGTAAAATGTTAGTTGAAACCATAAGCAAAGTCAAAAATGTCTTAATATAATGATGTCAAGAAAGTTGTTTAAATAAGTGCTTTTAATAAATGAAAGTACTTAGTTCCTTTGTCTTAGCTGCATTTAATCAATCCTGGTTTGAGATGAATTGGATCTAAGATGTCAAGTCATATAAATATGCATAATAAAATAATTCATATGGACGACTTGGTCACCTATTTATATTAACCATTGTTTTAGCATTGGTATGAACATTATGGGGGCAACGTTGCGCTAGTGGTAAAGAACCCGCCTGCCAATGCTGTGCTGTGCTTAGTCATTCAGTTGTGTCTGACTTGTTGCAACCCCGTGGACCATAGCCCAGGAAACATAAGTCTTAGCTGCATTTAATCAATCCTGGTTTGAGATGAATTGGATCTAAGATGTCAAGTCATATAAATATGCATAATAAAATAATTCATATGGACGACTTGGTCACCTATTTATATTAACCATTGTTTTAGCATTGGTATGAACATTATGGGGGCAACGTTGCGCTAGTGGTAAAGAACCCGCCTGCCAATGCTGTGCTGTGCTTAGTCATTCAGTTGTGTCTGACTTGTTGCAACCCCGTGGACCATAGCCCAGGAAACATAAAAGATTCTGGTTTGATCCCTCGGTTAGGAAGTTCACCTGGAGGAGGGTATGGCAATCCACTCCAGTATTCTTGCCTGGGTAATCTCATGGACAGAGGAGCCATAGGGTCGCAAAGAGTCAGACATGACTGAAGCGACTTAGTATATTTACATGAATGTTATGGTCAGTTCAGTTTTTCACACTGGAGAAAATGTGAGCTATTCAAACTGAACAAATAGATATAAAATATTTTAAAACTGAATTAAAGAAGAAACAAATGCAAGTTAATGGAAACTTGAATAGATTGAATTAAAGTAAAGTAAATAAATAACAAGGAAATGGCTTAAGTACCTTAAGCTGGGAATACTCTGATACCTGTTAGTGATATAAGAAATATTAAATTATTTCAGGTTTTGAATCATTTTTTCTGCAAACAGACTTATTTCAAATCAATTTTTTAATTTAAAAAGGTCATAATTTTCACTCATTAAACAATAAAACAATGATGTAACAAATGAATTTAGAGATATGACTGTCCTTAAGTAAAAATAAAGTTTCCATACTAGTATTGCTTAATACAGATTTAGTAGAAGTAATTGTATTGGATTCAACAAACTTTAAACACAAGGCTCAGTGATAGCTTTCATGACAATCATAATCTGCTTAATAGTTTCTTTCTTCTACTTATAATTTGAGTAAGAATGACTGGAATAATTCATTATCAAAAAATTGCTTAAATCTGAGGCCAAGCAGAGGGGTACAGTAAGGTTTAAAATCTTTTAGTCAAATTATTTTGCAAAGGCTTTTTTATTTCCCACTCTGCCCTTCCTTACTGTGATGGATGGCTTTCTTATATAAGGAAATTTCTTATATTAGGCCATCTATCCATACTTCATTTAACAATCATTTATTGATCTCCTGCTCTTTTTAAGAAGAGGTTTATTTTTACAGTAAAGAATCAGGTTTTGATTTCATATATCTCACAAGCAGATTGCATATCCTCAAATCACTTATCTTAGTGTACAGATTTCTAAGTCCAGCTTTACCCTTTAATGTACATATAACAAATTTCCATTGAAATAAGCTTTT
>SJXQ01012208.1:0-23496 GCA_006408695.1 Aepyceros melampus
GAATGTAGGGAAAACCACCTGACCATTCAGGTATGACCTAAATCAAATCCCTTATGATTGATTACTATAGCTTTGTTATAGTCTGAAGCCAGCGAACATGATACCTGCAGCTCTGTTCTTTTCTCAAGATTGTTTTGGCTATTCGGGATCTGTTGTGCTTACATTCAAATTTTAGAATTATTCTAATTATTTTAAACATGTTTGGTATTTTGGTAGGAATTTCATTGAATATGTAGATTGCCTTGGGAAATAGTCATTTTAACAATATTATTTCTCCCAGTTAATGAGCATTATATATCTTTCCCTCTGTTTCTATCATCTTCAGTTTCTTTCACAATATCTCATAGGTTTCCAAGTACATGTATTTTTATCTCCCTAGTTAGCTTATTCCTAGGTATCCTATTCTTTTTGATGTGATAAATGAGACTTTTTTAAAAAACTTCTTTCTGACAATTTATTATCAGTGTATAGAAATGCAGCAGATTTCTGTATATTAATTTCGTATCATGCGGCCTTGCCAAATTCATTCAATTCTAGTTGTTTTTCAGTGATGTCTTTAGGATTTTCTGTGTGTAGTATCATGTAATCTGAAAACAGTGACAATTTTATTTATTTATTTCCTATTTTTCTTATCTGATTGCTGTGGCTAAGACTTCCAATACTGTGTTGAATAAAAGTGGGGAGAGTGGACATTCTTGTCTTGTTCTTGATCTTATAGGAAATGCTTTCAGCTTTTTATCATAGAGTATGTTAGCTGTGGGCTTATCATATATGGTGTTTATTGTGTTGAGGTATGTTACCCTTCACAAAGTTAATATAAAGAGCTAATCATAAGTGAATGTTAAATTTTGTCAAAAGCTTTTTCTGCATCCATTCAGATGATATTATTTTATTCAATTTTTAACATTCATAATCAGCTTTTATTGATTTTACATAAATAGCTTATAGGATGACTTTGCAAACCATATTTTCCTAACATTTGTTACAACACATGAGATTTCTTTATGAAGGTATTTGTTAAATCTTTTTTTTACAGAGGAAGTGGAGAAAAATGGAGAAAGAGGAAGGAAAATAATATTTCAAAATTAATCTTCAGTGATAGACCTAAATATTTGGCAATTATTTTCTTTTATAGAACATCATATGATTATAACTTGAAACATATCAAAAGTGCTGTCCATCAATTTAATTAAAATCTTGGTGTTCACATCACATTCCCTTGACCTATCATGGTCATTCCTCAGCTGTACTGACAGTACTGAATTTCAAATAATACTCTCCAATTGTTATGCCTCTTGGCTGAACGTATGTAGATTATCTTTCTTTATCAAAAATGTTTAACAATTGGGCAGTCATCTACTCAGTCTTTATGAACTCTATATTGAATAACTTTTCATTTTTACAACATTTCCTACATGACTTTTGCTTTCTTCTTGTCATCCTCATGTAACTGAGTAGTTCATTGCCTTCAAAGGACGAGGGATTTTTTAACAAGCCTCCAATTCTATCCCACAATGTGAAATACTGTCCATAACTATAGTCAACGAGCACATGGTAGTCTGTATGATGAGTTGAGCCATTAATAATCAAGGCCTTAAGATTTAGGCAATGTGAATATCACCATCATGAATGGAAACTATAAATATTGACCAGGATATATGAACCTAAATAAACTACCATGTATAAAGGAAAGATAAAAGGATATCTGTGGTAAGGCAGACTCTGAAGGATGTCATCCAGAAGGTGAAAAGTATGACTTACAAATGAAGTCAGAACCTTCCAGATGTGATGAGGTTTGTGTAAGCGCTTATATATAAGCGCTTATATATACAAGTCTCTGACGAAAGCCTCTGTGAATCCAGTAGATCAGCATGTCAGTGAAAAAGAGAAAAGTAAAGATACCAGCAATGAGTTGAAACCAACCATATGGAAACTCTACCATGCCATCATATAATTTGCTGTAACCTCTCACCTCCAGCAGGAACGGAGGAGATATGGGGATGCTGATCCATGGCATTGTCTGGACAGAATGCATAATCTATCAACAGACTTGATTCTTTAAAAATTGTCTTTCATTAAGGAAATATTATAGACAAAATGACCCAGTGTTGCAAAGAAGGAATAAAAGTTATACATACTGAGAGTTGTTATAATCAGGAGGCTAATAACTTGTCAGAAGATGTCATCTTCTGGCTATGTGGCAGGATATATGTATATCACAAACAGGTAATACTCTGCAGCGTTGAGTGTAAGATCCATCTTAGCCCCTAGAGTGAATTTGCTGCTGCTGCTGCTGCTAAGTCACTCCAGTCATGTCTGACTCCGTGCAGCTCCATAGACGGCAGCCCACCAGGCTCCCTCATCCCTGGGATTCTCCAGGCAAGAACACTGGAGTGGGTTGCCATTTCCTTCTCCAATGCATGAAAGGAAAAGTGAAAGTAAAGTCACTCAGTCGTGTCTGACTCTTCGTGACCCCATGGACTATAGCCTACCAGGCTCCTCTGTCCATGGGATTTGCCAGGCAAGAGTACTGGAGTGGGGTGCCATTGCTTTCTCCATGGATTTGCTACTAGTTGCCAGTTCAGTTCCTATAGGGCTCTGGATGCTCTGGCTAGTATTTTGTTCAATTTTTTTATGCAATATGTATCACGTGAGTTGTAGACATCGAACCATTCTTGCACCCCTGGGATAAATCCCCCTTGATCATATTTTATGATCACCCTAATGTATTGTTGGATTCAGTTGTTAATTTGTTGAGGATTTTTGCATCTGTGTTCTTTTTTTTTTTTTGCGATATCTATGGTTTTGGTGTCAGGGTGATGCAAGCCTCATAGAATAAGTTGGTAAGTGTTCCTCCTTCCTCTGAAATTTTTTTTGTAATAGTTTGAGAAGGATAGGTGTTAACTCATGTCTAAATGTTTGATGGAATACATCTGTGAAGACATCTAATCCTAGACTTTTGTTGGGAGTTTTTGTTTGCTTTGCATTTTTTTGTTTTAAAGTGAGTTGGTTTTATTGCTGATAGTTGATCAATTTGTGTTTTTCTATTTCTTGTTCAGTCCTGGAAGATCATACATTTCTAGGAATCTGTTTCTTCTAAATTGTCCATTTTATTGACATATGTTGTGTTGTTGTTAGTCACTTAGTAGTGTCTGACTCTTTGTGACCCCATGAACTGCTGCACACCAGGCTTCCCTGTCCCTCACTGTCTCCCTGAGTTTGCTCAAACTCATGTCTCTTGAGTCAGTGATGCCATCCAACTATCTCAATCTCTGTCATCCCCTTCTCCTCTTGCCCTCAATCTTTCCCATCATCAGGCTCTTTTCCAATGAGCCAGTTCTTTGCATCAGGTGGCCGAAGTATTGGAGCTTCAGCACCAGTCCTTCCAATGAATGCTCAGGGTTGATTTCCTTTAGGATTGACTGGTTGGATCTGCTTGCTGTCTAAGGACTCTCAAGAGTCTTTTCCTGCACCACAGTTTGAAAGCATCAGTTCTTCAGCACTCAGCCTCCATTATGGACCAAACTTTCACATCCATACATGAGTACTGGAAAAACCATAGCTTTGACTATACAGACCTTTATTGGCAAAGGGATGTCTCTGCTTTTTAATACACTGTCTAGGTTTGTCATAACTGTTCTTCTAAAGGGCAAGTATCTTAATTTTGTGGCTGCAGTCACCGTCCACATTGATTTTGGAGCCCAAGAAAATGAGATCTGACAGTGTTTCCACTTTTTCCCCCTCTATTTGTCATGAAGAGATAGGACCAGATGCCATGATCTTCATTTTTTGAATGCTGAGTTTTAAGTCAGCTTTTTCACTCTCCTTTTTAAACTTCATCAAGAAGCTCTTTAATTCCTCTTCACTTTCTGCCTTTAAAGTGGTATCATCTGCATATCTGAGGTGGTTGATATTTCTCCCAGCAATTTTGATTCCAGCTTGTGATTCATCCAGCCCGAGATTTTGCATGATATTGACATATATTTGTTCACAATAATCTCCTGTGATCCTTTGTATTTCTGTGGTGTCAGTTGTAACTTCTCTTTCATTTCTGATTTTATTGATTTGGGGCCCCTCCCTGTTTTTCTTGATGAGTCTGGTGAAAGGTTTATCAGTTTTGTTTAGTTTTTCAAAGAACCAACTCTTAATTTTTTATTTTATTAATAAAAAAACTTACATTGGAGTGTAGATTAACAGTGTTTCCGGAGTACAGCAAAGTGATTCAGTCATGCACATTCATGCTTCTATTCTTTATCAAATTCTTTTCTCATTTAGGTTCTTAAAAAATATTGAGCAGACTTCCCTGTGCTATGATGTAGGTCCTTGCTGGTTATCTGTTTTAAAATATAGCCATGTCTATATCAGTTCAGTCGCTCAGTCGTGTCCGACTCTTTGCGACCCCATGAATCGCAGTACGCCAGGCCTCCCTGTCCATCACCAACTCCCGGAGTTCACTCAGACTCACGTCCATCAAGTCAGTGATGCCATTCAGCCATCTCATCCTCTGCCATCCCCTTCTCCTCCTGCCCCCAATCCCTCCCAGCATCAGGATCTTTTCCAATGAGTCAACTCTTCGCATGAGGTGGCCAAAGTACTGGAGCTTCAGTTTTAGCATCATTCCTTCCAAAGAAATCCCAGGGTTGATCTCCTTCAGAATGGACTGGTTGGACCTCCTTGCAGTCCAAGGGACTCTCAAGAGTCTTCTCCAACACCACAGTTCAAAAGCATCAATTCTTCTGCGCTCAGCCTTCTTCACAGTCCAACTCTCACATCCATACATGACCACAGGAAAAACCATAGCCTTGACTAGACGGACCTTAGTCGGCAAAGTAATGTCTCTGCTTTTGAATATACTATCTAGGTTGGTCATAACTTTTCTTCCAAGGAGTAAGCGCCTTTTAATTTCATGGCTGCAGTCACCATCTGCAGTGATTTTGGAGCCCAAAAAAACAAAGTCTGACACTGTTTCTACTGTTTCCCCATCTATTTCCCATGAAGTGATGGGGCCAGATGCCATGATCTTCGTTTTCTGAATGTTGAGCTTTAAGCCAACTTTTCCACTCTCCTCTTTCACTTTCAACAAGAGGCTTTTTAGCTCCTCCTCACTTTCTGCCATAAGGGTGGTGTCATCTGCATATCTGAGATTATTGATATTTCTCCCAGCAATCTTGATTCCAGCTTGTGTTTCTTCCAGTCCAGCATTTCTCATGATGTACTCTGCATATAAGTTAAATAAGCAGGGTGACAATATACAGCCTTGACGTACTCCTTTTCCTATTTGGAACCAGTCTGTTGTTCCATGTCCAGTTCTAACTGTTGCTTCCTGACCTGCATACAGATTTCTCAAGAGGCAGGTCAGGTGGTCTGGTATTCCCATCTCTTTCAGAATTTTCCACAGTTTACTGTGATCCACACAGTCAAAGGCTTTGGCATAGTCAATAAAGCAGAAATAGATGTTTTTCTGGAACTCTCTTGCTTTTTCCATGATCCAGCGGATGTTGGCAATTTGATCTCTGGTTCCTCTGCCTTTTCTAAAACCAGCTTGAACATCAGGGAGTTCACGGTTCACGTATTGCTGAAGTCTGGCTTGGAGAATTTTGAGCATTACTTTACTAGCATGTGAGATGAGTGCAATTGTGCAGTAGCTTGAGCATTCTTTGGCATTGCCTTTCTTTGGAATTGGAATGAAAACTGACCTTTTCCAGTCCTGTGGCCACTGCTGAGTTTTCCAAATTTGCTGGCAAATTGAGTGCAACACTTTCACAGCATCATCTTTCAGGATTTGAAACAGGTCAACTGGAATTCCATCACCTCCACTAGCTTTGTTCATAGTGATGCTTTCTAAGGCCCACTTGACTTCACATTCCAAGATGTCTGGCTCTAGATGAGTCATCACATCATCATGATTATCTGAGTCATGAAGATCTTTTTTGTATAGTTCTTCCGTGTATTCTTGCCACCTCTTCTTAATATCTTCTGCTTCTGTTAGGTCCAGACCATTTCTGTCCTTTATCGAGCCCACACCCTCTTCCAACAACACAAGAGAAGACTCTACACATGGACATCACTAGATGGTCAACACTGAAATCAGATTGATTATATTCTTTGTAGCCAAAGATAGAGAAGCTCTATACAGTCAACAAAGACAAGACTGGGAGCTGACTGTGGCTCAGATCATGAGCTCCTTATTGCCAAATTCAGACTTAAATTGAAGAAAGTGGGCAACACCACTAGACCACTCAGGTATGACCTAAATCAAATCCCTTATGATTATACAGTGGAAGTGAGAAATAGATTTAAGGGTCTAGATCTGATAGATAGAGTGCCTGATGAACTATGGAATGAGGTTCGTGACATTGTATCGGAGACAGGGATCAAGACCATCCCCATGGCAAAGAAATGCAAAAAAGCAAAATGGCTGTCTGGGGAGGCCTTACAAATAGCTGTGAAAAGAAGAGAGACGAAAAGCAAAGGAGAAAAGGAAAGATATAAGCATCTGAATGCAGAGTTCCAAAGAATAGCAAGAAAAGATAAGAAAGCCTTCTTCAGTGATCAATGCAAAGAAATAGAGGAAAAGAACAGAAGGGGAAAGACTAGAGATCTCTTCAAGAAAATTAGAGATACCAAGGGAACAGTTCATGCAAAGATGGGCTCGATAAAGGACAGAAATGGTCTGGACCTAACAGAAGCATGTGTACATGTCAACCCCAAACTCCCAATCTTCCCTCCTCCTCACCCTTCCCCTCTGACAATCATGTCTGTTTTTTAAGTCTATGATTCTGTTTCTGTCCTATAAATAAGTTAATTTATATCATTTTTTTAAGGTTCTGCATACACATGATATCATATGCTATTTGTCTTTTTCTGTGTAACTTTCTCCACTTAGTATGATATTCTCCAGGTCCATCCGTGTTGCTGAAGATGGCATTATTTCATTTGTTTTTAATGGCTGAGTAATATTGCATTGTGTATATGTACCATATCTTCTTTATCCATTCCTCTGTCAATGGAAATGTAGGCTGCTTCCATGTCTTGGCTGTTGTAAATAGTGCTACAATGAACATTGAAGTGCATGTATCCTTACAAACTGTTTTTCTCCAGATATAACCCCAGAAGTGGAATTGTGGGATCATATGGTAGCTCTTTTTTAGTTCTTTAAGGAACCAAAGAACCAACTCTTAGTTTCACTGATCTTTTTTATGGTTTTTTTAGTCTCTATTTCATTTATTTCCAATCTATTCTTTATGATATTTTTTCCTTTTACTAACTTCAGGTTTTACTTGTTCTTTTTCTAGTTCCTTTAGATGTAAGGTTAGGTTGTTTGAATTTTTTTTATTTCCTAGGAGATCCAACCAATCCATCCTAAAGGAGATCAGTCCTGGGTGCTCATTGGAAGGACTGATGCTAAGCTGAAACTGCAATACTTTGGCCACCTCATGTGAAGAGTTGACTCATTGGAAAGGACCCTGATGCTGGGAGGGATTAGGGGCAGGAGGAGAAGGGGACGACAGAGGATGAGATGCCTGGATGGAATCACTGACTCAATGGACATGAGTCTGAGTGAACTCCCGGAGTTGGTGATGGACAGGGAGGCCTGGTGTGCTGCGATTCATGGGGTTGCAGAGTCAGACATGACTGAGCAACTGAACTGAACTGAAGATAGGCTTGTATCACTATAAACTTGCCTGTTAGAACTACTTTTTGATCTGCGTCCCACAGATTTTGTGTTGTTTTCATTTTCGTTTGTCCCCAGCTGTTTAAAATTTTTTTCCCTTTGATTTCTTCATGCTCCATTGGTTGTTTTGTAGCATGTAGTTTAGCCTCCACTTGTTTATTTTTTTTGCGATTTTTTTCCTGTTCATAGCATTGTGGTCAGAAAGATGCTTTATATAATTTCAGTTTTTTAAAATTTGCTAAGCTGTTTTTGTGGCCTAGCTTGTTCTCTATCCTGGAAAATGTTCCATGTGCAATTGAAAAACTGTATTCTGCTTCTTTTGGTTGGAATGGTCTATTTAGAATTATTAAATCCACTCACTCAAATATATCATTTAATGCCAGTGTTTCCTTGATTTCTTTTTTCTACTTTTTGTCTGAATGATCTGTGCCTTGTAAGTGGGGTGGTAAAGTCCCCTACAATTATTGTGTTACTGCCAGTTTCTCCCTTTAATCTGTTAATATTTTATGTATTTGTTGTTCTTTAGTCTCTAAATCATGTCCAACTCTTTTTGCAACCCCATGGACCATAGCCTGCCAGACTTCTCTGTCCATGGAATTTCCAGGCAGGAATACCAAAATAGATTGCCATTTCCTTCTCCAGATGATCTCCCACTGTAGGGATTGAACCTGTGTCTTCTGCTTGGCAGGCAGATTCTTTACCACTGAGCCATCCAGGGTATTTAGGTGCTCCTGTTGAGAGGGTAACAGGCAGGAAGGCCAGGGGTCTCCAAATGGAGGAGACAGTCTGCAAGTGTCAGACATTTTATCTCTCTTAAGCAGCAGGAGGAAACAAACTAGTGATATTTTTTCCCTTCTCTATACAAATTTAAAAGGAGGTTTCTCTTAAAATTCTGTGTTGTCATAATGACATCTGATTTCACCTGAAGTTAACCAATGCCTTTTTCTTATGGAAATGTTTGTCTTAAGCTATGCTAATGTACTATGCATCCACCCCAAACTCTGTCTTCAAGTTGGTTCCGCCTTTTGGGCTCAGAACCTGCTTGATAAACCAGTATGTTATACTCCTATATTGTTCCTCTAATCTATGTAAATGAAACTTTTTGTACAGTGATCTGCCCTTCTTCAAGATTCAAGTTAATCATTTTATGGCCCAAGATAAACCATTTGGAGCCAAGGTTATCCCAAAACACATCTTATGGGTGAGGGGCCTGGTGCCATTCTAAGTTAACAGGCTGCTGGTGACTATATAACATCCAGCTGAAGGCTAGCAGGGGGGTACTCTTTCTGCCCCCTTCTGATGCCTATGTCAGAAGCTTTCTCTATCTCCTTTATACTTTAATAAAACTTTATTACACAAAAGCTCTGAGCGATCAAGCCCCGGATTGAATTCTTCTCCTCCAGAGGCCAAGAATCCCGGCGTTGTAATTCAACAACGACCTTTCACTATATTGCCTGCATATATACTTGTAACTGTTGTATCTTATTGTATTGATCCTTTGATTATTATGTAAGTCCTTCTTAGTCCCTTATTACAGTCTGTTTTAAAATGTTTTGCCTGATAGTATTGCTACCCCAGCTTTCTTTTGATTTCTGTTTGCATGAAATAACTTTTTGCATCCATTGCTTTCAGTCTGTGTGTTTTTAGATCTGATATGAGTCTCTTATAAGTAGCATAAATATAGATTTTGTCCTTGTATCCATTCAGCCACTCTTTCTTTTGTTTGAAGCATTTAGTCCATTTAGTAATTATTGACATGTATTAATACTTATTGCCATTTTGTTAGTCTAGGGGTTCTTTCTTGTCCCTTCTTTTGTTCTCTTCCCTTGTGATTTGATAATTATCTCTATTGCTGTGTTTGGAATCCTTTATCTTTACCGTGTTTTATGAGTTTTGATTTATGAATGTCATGAGGTTTACATGCACAGTTATTTTAAGTTGCATATCTCTCAATTTCAAAGATCTTTTAACATCCCCACATTTTTACTCCCCACCCTCCATGATTATTTTTGACATCACATTTTACATTTTTTTGTCTTTTTTTTGGCCATACTGTGTGGCTTGTGGGATCTGAGTTTCCTGACCAGGTATTGAACCCAGGTGCCAGCAGTGAATATGCAGAGTTCTAACCAGGGAAATCCAGCATCTTTCTGAATGTGTATCCCTTAACTACCTATTGCAGATGTGTAAATGATCTTACTGCTTTTGTCTCAGCCATCCTACTAGCTTTGTAAGTGGTTAATTTATAACCTTTTACTGTATATCTGCCCATACCAGTGGGCTTTTTCCTGTTATTTTCATGTTTACAGTTGTGTCCTTTTTTTTTTGCTTAGAGAAGTCTCTTTAATATTTCTTATAAATCTTATTTGGTGGTGATGAACACTTGTCTGTCAAACTTTGATTTCTCGTTCAATCTAAAAGTGTTACTGGGTAGAGTTTTCTTTGTTGTAGGTTTTCCTTTTCATTACTTTATATCATGCCACTGCCTTCTGAACTACAGAGCTTGTGGTGAAAAGTCAACTGACTGCCTTTTCAAGTTCCCTTGTGCATGAACTTATTGCTTTTCCCTTGCTGCTCTTCACATTGTCTTTAAATTTTGACGATTTTCGGCACCGTGTCTTGGTATGGTCCTCTTTGGGTTGATTCTGTTTGGGACTCTGTGCTTTCTAGACCTAGGTGCCTGTTTTCTCTCCCAGGTTAGGGAAGTTTTCAGATATTATGTCTTCAAATATATTTTCTGTCCCTCTCTTTTTTTTCCTTCCAAGCCCCTACAGCGTAGGTGTTGGTATGCCTGATATTGTCCTGAAGGTCTCTTAACCGGTCCTTCTTTCTTTCTTTTTTTCTTTTCTCTTCAGCTTCAGTGATTTCCATTTCTCTTTCTTCCAGCTCACTGATCCATTCCTCTGTACTTTTTAATCTACTGTGGATTCCTTCTAGTATATTTCTCATTTCAGTTATTATTCATTCTGCCTTGCTCTTCTTTATATTTTCTAATTCTTTATTTAAAAACTTCTCATTCTGTTCATCCATTCTTCTCCCAAGTTCTTTGATCTTTTACAATCATTGAAAGTGAAAGTGAAGTCGCTCAATCATGTCCAACTCTTTGTGACCCGTGGACTGTAGCCCACCAAGCTCCTCTGTCCATGGGATTCTCCAGGCAAGAATACTGGAGTGGGTTGCCATTTCCTTCTCCAGGGGATCTTCCCGACCCAGGGATCAAACCCAGGTCTCCCTCATTGCAGGCAGATGCTTTCACCTCTGCGCCACCAGGGGAGCCCTTGCCTTGCATTATTGAGGAGAGTGCCTGTACCTTCACTTAGTTGTTCTTCTGGGATTTTATCTTGTTTCTTCATTTGAAGCATGTTCCTCTATTATCTCATTTTACCTAAGTGGCTGCTTTTATTTCTGTGTCTCTGGTGGGTTTGCATTTCCTGGCCTTGGAGAAGTGGCCTTTGGTAGGAGACATCCTATTGGTACCTGCAGCACACCCTTCTGGTCGCCAGAGCTCTATGCCCTTGGGATATCCCCTGTGTGGACTACATGGCTCACTCTGGTGTGCAGGCTGACGGCTGTGGGTGGTCTGGTAGGTGTCGCTGACTGCCAGGCCAATTGTTACTAGGCCGTACCTCATGCAAATGCTTCTAGCTTCTGGTTCTAGGTTTGGGAAGTTTTCAGCTATTATCACTTTATATATACTTTCTGTCCTTTTAGATTTTCTGCTTCTGGAAATCCCATAATATAAATATTTTTTTAAAATTGTGTCCTAGATGTCCTGAAGTTTTCGTCATTCTTTCTTATTTTTCTTTTTGTTCATCCTGATAGGATTATTTTAGATACCTTATCCTCCATCTCACCAGTTCTGCTGCATTTTCAAATCTGCTTTTGAAACCCTTTATTGAATTCTTGAGTTTATTACTGTATTTTTCACCTCTAGGGTTTCTGGTGTTTTTTATTTTTTGTTTATTTATTTATTTTACTGGTTTCTACTTCTTTGTCCAACTTCTTGGGTTGATTCTTGCCTTATTTTTCTTATTTTGCTAAATTGTCTGAATCTTTCTGTAGTTTGCGAAGCTTAAGAGGATTATTCTGAATTCTTTGAAAGTTCATAAATCTCCATTCCTTTAGCATTAGTTACTGGTGCTTTGTTTCCTTTGCTGTCATGTTTACCTGATTTTTTTGTGACCCTTGAATTCTTATGTCTGCAGCTGCACATCTGAGTAATTAGACACTATAGGTTTGCTTTGGCAGAGACAGATTTTCACTAGTCAGCTCAGTTTGGGTTTGTGGGTGTGTTTGCTGGTAATATTCTTGGGTAGGTGGGACCTACAATTTTTTTTTTTTTTTTTGCGTCCTCCCCCCTCCCCCCGAACAAAGCAACTTTTCAAGCACTTTGACCAGAGATAGGCACTCTGTTTGGTTGAGTACTGGTAACTTGGTTCTCTACTGTAGGATGGGCTCCATGGTTACCTGAATTCTCTAGCCAGGCTTTCTAGGTGGTTAGGGCAAACTCCTGTATTTATATTCATACTCACTGGTAGACGGGGCTATACCTTGGCTTTCTTGCCTTGGCAGGGCAGTGGATGGGCCCCAGGGTCTGTAATATTTATTGCTGGAGATTCCCATTAGGCAGGAGTGTGCACTGAATACCTTGTTAGATGTGCCTCTTGGTCTACTCTGCAGATAGGGAGAGCCATAAACAGTGCTGTCTGTTCAGGTGTCAGTGTCAGCAGGGCTGTTGCATGGTCTACACTGCTTTCCCACAGCTTCCCCACATGTTCTGGTTAGGTCTTGGTCAGGCAGGCTAAAGGCAATGAGTGGAAACAGCAATGAGCATGGCTATGAATTTGTTTCCCTGCCCTGTAGCATCAGAAGAGCAAATCTGAAACTGGTAAAAGTCTTTGTTTTCTTAAGCCAACCCATGCCCCAAGTTCCATGGCCAAGAAGGGTCACTAGCTTCAGTCTGCACTATCGGCCATGCTGCCAGTTCCTTAACTCAAACGCAGCTGAATTATGCAGCTTTCGGGTGTTGTCACCAACCCTTCTTGACAGATGGGACCAGAAACACCTTCCACAGGAGGTCGAGCTGCTGGGTCTTCATTTCCTAGTCTGGTGGAAGAGAGAGGGGCTATTTCAGGCTTCTCCAATTTTTTTCCAAGTAGGCTTTCTGATTGGAAGGGGTTGAGCTACCCTCAGCCTTAACTATGAGTGAATCTTCTGCATGGGCATATCAGAGGAGCTTCCAAGACCCCCGTGTTGACTTTGCTCTGTGGGCAGTCAGCTCCCACTCACCTCTCAGCTTGAACAGTCCTGGACTACACAGCTTCTAGATGCTGTCACCAGGCCCTCTGGCCAGATGAGGTCAGGCTACAGTCTCCCCAGTGTGTTGGGCTATGACTCAGCTTTTTTCATGGTTGTAGGCAAACTAGACTAGAAGACTGACAAAACTTATTTGAGGACCAAAGGCAGGGAGATGTGCACCCCAGTGGGTTCCCTGGTCAGAGTGAACTATCAACTTGGGTCTGCAGGTGATCAGAGTTTTTGGGTGGTAATGAGCTCCGTCTGCCACGATCGTGGACTGGTTTTGGGGAGTTCCTTCCCACTCTCTGTCATAGTCAGATCCCAGTGATGCTCCATGCAATCCCACAAAGTGCCCCACAGTGCTGGGGTAGTTGTTTGAAACCCATGGGACCTCTCTTCCCATTGGAGGAACCAGAGACTCCGGGGAGACCTCTCAGCAGGGTGCTGTGCTGACCTGCGGGAAGGCGGTGCGGTCACTGTGTGACTGTTCTTATCCTTCTAATACGGTCTGTCTTGGTCTTGGTGGTACAGGAAGGCACTTCTGCCTCACCCCACTGTTCTAGGATTCCCTTAATGCTGTCTTGTTCATGAAGAGTTGCTGTTTTTGTGAGGGGAAGCTGAGTTGGGAATGACTTAGGTTGCCGTCTTGGGGATTTCTCTCTCCTGGTATAACCTGTAGGCCTCTCCACGTGCTGCTTAAGGCCCTGAGCAGCAAAAAAGAATGTGTGCTTCCTGTGGGCAGCTGGTTGCCTGGCAGGGAGGAAGAGGTGGAGCTCACAACCACTCTGTTGGGTTCAGATATTGACAAGACAAAGACAGGGGAATTCTCAGTCTAAAACCTGACACCACGCTCTAAGGGGGCAAATTTCTGATTTAAAACAAATATCTTGAAATATTCTCTCTGCAGACAGAGCCAGGAGACCCAGATGCCCATCATGCTTCCTCTTTGGGGACAGATTTGGGCTCTGATTCTGCCCCTTTCTTATTTTGGGAGCCTGGGCAGATATCCAATGAGATATTTGTTTCATCTGTAGAACAAAAGATAACACCCATCCTTCGGGCTAGTATGAGGATTAAATATGATGTTACATATACAGTGTTTGACAAGGAGTGCCCATGCAGTAAATGGTAGCTATTATTATTATTTATTGTAGAAGACTTTTAATCCAGAAGAGTCTGTAGAGGAATTTTTAGCTTTTCTGTAGACATGCCTCCATTTAGCTCACAGGGACACAGTGCCGTTAAGAGTCAATAGCTTTCTCATCCTATCCTTTGTTTTCTCAAATCTCAAATTGTGCTACAAAGAATCATTTGGTATCACAGAAAGTGGGAGGAAAATGATTTGATTAAACTTCTGCAGCCTGAGAATATGAATAACTTTAATGGCCGCAAACTTAAGCTTGAGTTCAATGCACCACTGCTCATACCAGCCCCACACAGCCCTCACCATTATTCCAAAGTTGGTTTGGTTCAGGCCTTTGATTGGATCTGAGACCTCTGGACACTAAGGGATGATGTGTTGACTCTGAAAACAGCTTGACCATCAACAATCTAACAGTCATAAAATAGCCATAAAGTGATGTTTGTGTAGGCTGTAATATTGATGTTATTCATGGCGGCCAAATAAATGATGGAAGTGCCACAATGCTGGGCAGTGAAATCTGGAGTGCTAATCAGCTGGACCAGCCTGTAGAGAGCTGCAAGGGAAACATAGAGCCATTCTTTCTAGATGAAGCAAATCTGATAAGCATTTTTAGCCTCTTGGCAAGAGACACAGTGAGAGCTCCAGGAAACCAAATGCCCATTCCTGTTCCCATTTACTCGTTTAAACAAGCTCCTGCTGGGTTTATTTTGGGAAGTAGGTTCTACTTGCCCTACAGAATGTATTGATTGAAGGGAGGAGGTCATTCATCTAAACAAACTTTTCTTGGAGGGATTTTGAAAAGATCATCACAGAAACTGAACATTAATATGTAAATGTGGCTTTACCATTCCCATCTCTTCAGGCTGAGCCCTGTTATATTGCCTTAAATCTAAACACTCTGGTGCCCACCCAAGATGTCCACACTCAGTAAAATCATTGTGTTTCCAAATGTCCTAGCTTCCTCTGTCATTCTTTTCCTCGTCGGGAAGCTACTATCCATTAGAAACTGGGAGAGAGACTAAACTCAAACTGATTCACAATAATGTGTTTGTAACTGACAATCCTTAGCAGCAATACCACTGAATTTGCATTTTAAAAGGTAACATCTCTTATGTCAAATAAATTTATAATTGGTAAAATTTGAAGCTAAGTGAAAAAGAGAACTTAAAAAGCCCCAGAACAGAGCATCTGTGGTTAGCTCCTTGAGCTGTTGCTTTGTTTCACAGCTTTTCCAAAGACTTTTTCTAAAGAATTCATTCATTTATTCATCATCAAGTATTTGAGAACCTATAATATCCTTAGTACTCTTCTGAGAGTTAAAAAACATCAGTAAACAAAACAAAGATCTTTAACCTTGGAGTACAGAATGAGAGAGCATATACTAGACCAAATAAGTACATTTTATAGACTGTTAGAGGGTGATGTGTTCTTTGGGAGGGAAAGTAGCAGAGTAAAGGGGATTAAGAGTGCTGGTTAATTGGGTTGAAGGTTGCAATTTTAAATGTGGAGTTCAGGAAGCCCTCATTGAGAAAGTGATGTTTATTCAAAGACTTAGAGAAGAAGAGAGAATTAGCCAAGGGGATCTGGGAGAATCTTGTTTCTGAAGGAATGGCTAAAGCAGTGCCTGCTCTGTTAAAAGGAGACCAGTGAGGCTGAAGTCAAGAGAACATAGAGGAGAAGTCATGGAGATGATGGGAACCATCATCCTTGGACAAGTGAAGGATCTTTAGTTCTCTGCTCCTACTCCTGTCAACTAAAAAAAGATGCATAACATGAAAGTCTCGAGTTAAGTTTTGTTTGGGGCAAAATGAGGACTGCAGCCTGGAGACAGAACTTCAGATAGCTCTAACAAACTGCTCCAAAGAGGTAGTGGGGGGAGGTCAGTATATATGATTTTGCTGAAGGGGTGTTCACGCCATTAAGCACTTATCTTACAAAAGTCTTTCTGCTAGTCACAGCAAGCTAATGTCAGCATAAAGGTATTTAGTGCTTTTCTAGATATGAGGAGATGCAAGGATTGGGATCATGTGATCAGCTGCTGGAAATATCTCACTAAAGATTTCCTGATGCTGAGAAAGATTGAAGGCGGCAGGAGAAAGGGATGACAGAGGTTGAGATTGTTGGATGGCATCATCGCCTCGATGGACATGAGTTTGGGTAAACTCTGGGAGCTGGTGATGGACAGGGAGGCCTGGCGTGCTGCAGTCCATGGGGTTGCAAAGTGTGGACATGACCAAGCAACTGAACTGAACTAAAAGAGTTCCTGGAGCACAATGTGCCTCCTTCTCCACCCTGAACTCCCTTCAGGGTGTGTAGAAGGTCAACAGCTGCAGCCTCACAGGATTCAGCCCCCGAAGAGGCAGATGGCAAATGCCCTTGGCAAGTGCCAGTTTGTCCTTGACACTCCCAAGACAGCAGGGGATCTGTGGAAGAAAAAAAGAATGGGGAAAGGGAGACAGAGGATTCAACTTGTATGGAAGAATTTTTTTTTGTAGACCAGTGACTGTGTCTTCTCAAGATCAGTGTAAGGTAATAAGAGCTTTATGTCTAAGTAAGAAAAGGAAGTTGAAAAAAAAAAAACCAAACAAATCTACACTCTCATCCTCCTGTGTTCTGAGCAGGTGGACAAAATGATGCTCTTTGAATAATATGTTTGAGGAAAAAGTCATCACAGATTATACTTGGCTTTCCTTCCTCATTTTGGATTGACTTTGGTCAAAGGGCTCTTTTGAGTTTGGCATTCCAAATACGACCACCTCATTGACATGTTGACTACAAACTGGCACTTCCGAGAGCATTTGCCTGTGACTGAACAACAACGACGGGGACATTTGGAGCCTGGTAGGCCATAGTCCACAGGGTCGCAAAGAGTCAGACACGACTGAGCAACTTCACTCACTCACTCTGGGGAAACTGAACCTTGCCCTGCTGCTGCTATTGACCTTCCACACCCCTAGAGGGGGTGTGAACTCCGGGGGTATTGGAGAGAAGCACTCTATGCTCCAGGGAATCTGGTGGATCAGGTCTTTAGATAGTTAAACATTTTCAGGAACTAATTTCATGATCCCAACCCTTGCATCTCTTCATATCTAGGAAATCACTAAATCCCTTCATGGTGACATCAGCTCCTCGTGACTAGTGGAGTACCTTTTTGTAAAGTAAGCACTTGATTACATGGAACTCCCCTTCACCAAAATCTTATATATTGACCTTCCCCCACACCTCTTTGGAGCAGTCTCTCAGAGCTCCTAACGTTCTGTCTCCTGGGCTGCTGTCCTCATTTTGCCCCAAATAAAACTTAATTCACAACTCTCAAGTTTTACATCTTTTTTAGTCAACAGGCATCAGTTGCAAACTGAAGGACAAGGAATGAATACACAGCTTTGACGGCCTTCAACGTAGAATATAGGTGTAGAGAACTTTCCCTTGTTCAGTCATTGTTAAATTAATCATTTCCCTGCAGCTGAAATCTTCAAGGTGATTTGCTGAAACTTTAAGTTTATATATCAAATTACCTCCCTGTGTACTTATGTGTATATTCCAGACTAGGGGTTTTGGGGGATCATATTTTGGGGATCACCTTACATTTAATATATGCTCTCTGATTAAAATATTCCAAAACACAAACCCTGACCCACTCAGAAAACTGTCTATTCTCTATTTTCAAGATACTCCTTGTTTAAAAGGAAGAGAATTTCTTTTTATGTGGAGTATAAGAAATACAACGCTGGGAGTTAGCTTGGATTCCAAAGATGATTGCAAGGAGATTAGTTCATATGATTCTGAAATCCTGTGATCTTCTAAGAAATATGATCAGTGAGTCCAGATTTGAGAGAATTGGTATGTCAGCCATAACATTCATTTAACAATAAATACTCTTAAGCGTTGTGTGTAAAGTTGTTAATAAAATAGGCATGAGGCTCTTGTTTTTATGACTTAGCTTACTTCACAAGTGCCTAATTAGTCGGGGTTGTCTAGATTGCTGTGTTGAAATTTCAAGACTGAGGTTCAATAGAAGATATTGGTGATTGATTAGCAATGTCCACTCTGAGTAAAAGCAAAGTCTTTGTGCATAAATGGAGCCCAGACACTGTTGATTCTCTTTTTCAGAGGCAACCCCAAACTGTTTCCTGAAAATTACAGAGCTCTACCAAGGGCCCAACATTATATCATGGTTTAAAAACCCGTCTCCTATCTTCCTGAGGAGTGTGTGTGTGTGTGTGTGTGTGTGTGTGTGCATGCTCCGTTATGTCTGACTCTTTGAAACCCATGAACTGTATAGCCCACCAGATTCCTCTGTCCATAGAATTTTCCATGGCAAGAATACTGGAATAGGTTGCTGTTTATTTCGCCTGGGGATCTGCCTGACCCAGGGATTGAACCCACGTCTCCTGCACTGGCAGGCAGATTCTTTACCACTGAGCCACCTGGAAATCCTTCTGATGGAGTGAGAGAGCTATATACAGAATGCAGAAGTGATTTAGACTCAAAGGTGATCTATGGTAATGAGCACTGTCTAGGTGATACTTCAAGGAGAAGTTTAACCTTATCTGGTATAGTTATCCCTGCTGGTTCTGAGAAGTTTAAGAAAATTGACTGATTCCCCCAAAGTGGCTGTAGCAATGGAGAAGTCAACTCATTCTCTTTTAACCCACACTGAGGTATTATTCTGTGTTTCTCAGTTCTGGGCTGATCATTTTAGCAATTTGCTACTTTAAGTCTACTTATCTGTCAATCACTGTTAAGTTCATTTTGCACAGCTGACTGTGGTGTTATCACAGCCTTCCTTATACTAATGCATTTAAGAGTTCTGTGTCTTTGAAAGGCTGCCAACATAGAGGAATAGCTGAAAATGTGACTTCCCAGTCAGACTCCTTTTCATGATCAGCCTGTAACTACCATTTGCACTTTTTATAGCTTGAATTCTTTGTTGGTCTGACTGCAGTCATTGATTTTCAACAATATATTTCTCCTGTTGGACATTTTTTTTTTTTTTAATTTTCCAACACATGTTGAATGAGGGCCTGTACCAGACGATTTAATATTACAAGCTTCATTTGAAACAGCTCCTATGAGAAACTTATACTCTATTTATTGGGTTGAAAGGCAATCAAATAACATTAGAAGCAATACAGGGAAAGCAAAGTGATATGATAGGAAGATACAGGCATGTTCAAATTCTAGTACTGCTGTCCATTAGCTGTTGACCTTGGGTAAGTTAATACGTTACTTCTCTGAACTTCATTTCTGTTATCCGTAAGGTGGACACAGGCAAATCTACTTGGCTTATAGGTGGTATAATAGGTATGAAAAGTACCTGGAATATAGTTATGCAGGTTACTGTTTTTAGCAATGGTAACTATTTTAAAATAATTTTAACAAGTCAGAGAACAAACATACGAGAGATATTAGGAATATGCAATTTCTAGACTTTGGTTTTGACTTAGATCCTAGGATCATCGAGGACACCACGGCTGCTGTTATTCAGGTTTGACAGGGTGCGTGGTTAGGATCATTTGTTAGGGGTCTCCCTTCCTGCCTCTCCCTTTACCACACTGTCTGCCTCTTTCCCTTTAAGGGGAGTTCTGTGGAGAAAGAAAGAGCTTGGAAGAATGGCCCTTGGAGAGTGCTGTGTGCTTAGGGTATAATCCCAGAAACTTAGATAATACTTTAAGACCATGTCCACTGGTTAATATAACATCGAGAAAAAATGCCTATGAAGATAGGTATGGAGCCCAGAACTGTCTGATGGCTTCCTGCAGCCTGAAGACTGTGCTATCTCCTTCCCAGACTGATGCATCAGCTCTCAAGAGGCTCCGGGAAAATAATCAGAAAGCAGTAAAGCTGCCTTGTAGAGCTATGACCCTCTACCTCTTTTTTCTCCCCAGCTTTATTGAGCTATAACTGACAAATAAACATTATATATATTTAAGGTGTACAACTTGATGTTTTGATATACACATACATTGTGAAATAATCACCACAATCAAGTTAATTAACATATTCATCTTTTAAACTTCCAGTAGATGGGTCCTGATTCCTTGTACAACTCTTTGCAGTAACAAAATATGCTAATTAGCTGATTGGAATTTCAAAAACCCTATTCACCAACAGCTCAACTGTTACAGCTGAATGGATGGCAAGTTCACTCAAGCAGCCAGTGGTTTATTTGTTCCTCTGCTCAATTAGGTCCCTAGAATGTTCATGTTGGAAAGGAAGTTAATGATCAACTAATTAATCCCCCCACCCCATCTAAAATTGAGTAGACTGGAGCTTAGTGAAACGGAACTTGGGTGAGGTCACACTGACAGTCGCAACAAAGCCTGAGCAGAAGCCATTTTGGTTTTGATATTTTATTACCAAAAAATGTAATTTTTTTTTAAATTTTAGGGTTTTAAAGACATCTAAGATAAAGAATCAAACTGAAACTGTCCCTTCTCAAATAACTATTTCTGATTCTTTGATCTTGGGAAAATTGTACTTACCTTGCTGAATTTGGAAGCCACATCCCAAAAGGCTCTAATGAACATAAAAGTTAGTGACAATACAAATCATGAATGTAAAGCAAATGGAACATCTATGGCTTAGGGGCAGAATTACCAGGAGTAATCTTCAGGTGCCTTTGCAAGACTACCTAATTTTCTATGAATAATTTTGCACAGAAAATTTTTTAGTTTTCTACCCCAACCTCTATAAACTTCAGGACCCACAAAATCTGATTTGCCCTTAGGTAACTCTCTAAGGGATCATGGTGGGAATGCTTGGAGTCCACTTATTTGGATTCAGTTCTCTGTCACCTGCTACCTGGCTGACCTTGGAGAGGTTACTAAAGATCTTAGTATATCTGTTTCCTCACTTATAAAAGGCAGATAATGAAACTGATCTCCTAGAGTTGTTGCACGCTATAAGCAAGGTAAAGTGGGAAAAGTCTTCAGTTTAATGCCTGGCCCAGAACAAACCTGCAATAAAGGGGCTTTTGTCTTATGTAGGGAGGTTGTCGGATATAGCAATTAAGAAAGTAGGCCTTAGAACCAGGTACACCTGTATTCAAATTCCTGTTTTATATTACAATACTTACTGTATTATCTTGGGCAACTTAGTATTCCTGAGCCCTAGTTTTTCATCTTTAAGACAAGATCTAAAACCTAATGAATACAGTAGTTTGAGATTAAATGAGATGATGTAAAGTGCTCATCAGAGTTGCTTTTGCCTGCAAGTAACATCAAGAACAAACATTTAAAATAGCTTAAAACAGTGGCTTTTCATCTTTTTTACTATAGCCCACAGTAAGAAATAGATCTTACATTGTTCCTCAGGGTAAAAATACACATTATCCAGGACTAACATGTGAATCAAATTTGACTATGGATATGATCAAGCTTCATATAGTATTCTAGAATAGCAAAATAAGAGCATGGTATCTGAATCCAGCCATTTCCCAAAATATGCCACAATAGCACTGGTATCCCAAGATGTGACGTGCTTGTATTTTTCTTCTCTCTTCTATATAATTTTAATTTACTTTTTAAATTTAAGTACAGTTGATTTACATTATGTGTTTCAGGTGTATAACATAGTGATTCAATATTTTTACAGGCTGTAGTCCATTTAAAGTCATTATTAAATATTGTACTGTATTCCTTGTTCTGTACAGCATACCTATGGAGCTTATTCATTTTATACATAGTATTTGTACCTCTAATCCCCTACCCCTGTTTTGCTCCTCCTGCTTTCTCTCCCTCTACTGGCAACCACTAGTTTGTTCCATGTATCTCTGAGTCTATTTTGGTTTTGTTATATTCATTCATTTTATTCTTTAGATTTCATATACAAGTAATAAATACAGTATTTGTCTTTCCCTATCTCACTAAGCTTAATACTCTCCAGATCCATCCATGTTATTACAAATGCCATATGTCACAAGTGGAAAATTCTTTTCCATGACTGAGTAATATTCCACTTATCCATTCATCTATAGATGGACGTTTAGGCTGCTTCCATATCTTAGCTATTATAATAAATAAAGCTGCTATGAACATGCATCTTTTCAAATTAGTGCTTTGTTTTCTTTGCATATACACCCAGAAATGGAATTGATGAATCATATGTTCTATTTTTAGTTTTCTGAGGAACTCCCATGTCTTTTTCCATAGTGGTTTGTTGGGGTCCAGCCCCGGCAGGATCCAGGGGAACCCGAAGGAGGAACGGCGTCGGCATCGGCAAATGATTTAGAGAGAGAGATAAGAAAGAATGTTCCAGATAAGAAAATAGAGGAGAAAAGAAAAGAGGCTGATGTTCCTTTGTTTACACAGAAAGCCAATAAAACTCCGAGACAAGGAGTTTGCCCTGTTCACAGAACCACAGGTGCCCTCCCAGTCTCCTGAGGGAGTGAAGACACAGCGCACCTTCCCGTTCAGGTCTTAGAAACCCAGGCAGATAAGTGAATGCAGGAAGCCTCCATGCTCCAAGGGATCAGCCTGAAAAAGAGAGGGAGAGAGAAAGAAAGAGAAAAAGAAAAAAACACAGGGTGACCAAGCTTCTTTGGTGAGTGAGCCCCAATTACTTTTATTTTCAAAAAGGACTTTTATACCTCCACTTGTACAGAGAGGGAAATGAAAGATGCAAGGTCATACAGAGTCAGCCCAAACATTCCAGCAGTTTTATCGAAACCAGGATTTTTTCTGCAAACCTTTCCCACAAATGATGTTGTGTACATTATCTTCTGGCCTTGGAGGCCTGTGAACATTTTGTAACCCTCTTTTGATAAAGGCTGCTCAACCAGAAAACCTATTTTCCCTCAAAGTGTTTTTTCTTTATATTTCTAATCTCTGTCAGCCTCAGAAAACGCCAAACAGAGTTACATTTCTCACAGAGTAAAGGTGCAGTGAGTTACAAGAAAGAACCAATTAGCTCAAGGATCTGATGTGGTTAAATTCAAGGCTACACTTGTTTTTCTTACATTCCAACTATGTTAACTAATGCACTCCCAGCTGCATAGTGGATAAGGGATATAGGAACTTGGCAGCAAGCATTGGCTCAACAGTGAAATCTTACACCAGCACTATTCTAATGGCTTTTAACTCTTTGAAAGGCTCTATGTTTTAGGCTTCCCATGCCTCTCACAGTTGGGGGCTGTAAACAATCACATGTGTAGTTGTAAAAGTCCAGGGAAATCTGTCAGGCAAATCAGAGAGAGGGGTTTGAGCTGAGATACTCCTTTTATATGCAGGAGACTGTTAACTGGAGCTCTAAGTCAACTTTTTCCAGAGAAAGGTGGTCAGGGATAGCCCCTGTTAATGTCAGAAGTGTAGGTGAAAACATAATGCAGTAAGTAGGCAGACTCTGGTTTTGGGGTAGATGCTTGAGAATGTCCACGGGG
>SJXQ01012208.1:23620-36134 GCA_006408695.1 Aepyceros melampus
GGGGGGGGGGGGGGGGGGGGGGGGGGGGGGGGGGGGGGGGGGGGGGGGGGGGGGGGGGGGGGGGGGGGGGGGGGGGGGGGGGGGGGGGGGCCCTGAGGCCTGATCCCGCCTTTGCGTATTATCAGGCCTCCTTCCTTGTGACCTTTGCCACGGGCGGGATTCCTCATGCTGGCTCCTGGCAGTGGTTGCATCTATTTATTATCCCACCAATGTTATATTAGGGTTCTCTTTTCTCTACCTCCTTGCCAACTTTGTCATTTGTACACTTTTTGATGGTAGCCATTCTGACAGGTGTGAGGTGATATATCATTGTGGTTTTGATTTGAGTTTCTCTGACTAGCAATGTTGAGCATCTTTACATGTACCTGTTGGCCATCCATATATCTTCTTTGGAAAAATGTCTATTCTAATCTTTTGTCCATTTTTAATTGCTTCTTTAAATATTTAATTGTATGAGCTCTTCATATATATTTTGGATATTAACTCCTTGTCAGTCAGGTCATCTGGAAATATTTTCTCTCATTTGGTAGATTGACTTTTCATTTTGGTGATGTTTTCCTTTGCTCTGCAAAAGCTCTTAAGTTTAACTAGGTCCCATTTGTTTGTTTTTGCTTTTGTTTCCTTCACCTTAAAGACAGATCCAAATATTACTGTTTATGTCAAAGATTGTTCTGTGTATTCTTCTCAGAGTTTTATGGTTTCTGGTCTTACCTTTTGGTCTTTAATCCATTTTGAGTTTATTTATGTATATGATGTGAGAAAATACTCTAATTTATTCTTTTACATGTAGCTGTCCAGTTTTCCCAGCAGCACTTAATTGAAAAGCCTGTCTTTTCCCCATTGTAAATTCTTGCTTCCTTTGTTGTAGATCAATTGACCCAAACTGTGTGGGTTTATTTCTGGGCTCTTTATTCTGTCCCCTTGATCTATACATCTGTTTTTGTGCCAATACTATACTGTTGCAGTTACTATAGCTTTGAAGTATAGTCTGAAGTCAGGGAGTGTGATCCTCCAGTTTTGCTCTTTTTCTCAACATTTCTTTGGATATTTGGGCACTTTTGTGGTTCTATATAAATTTTAGGATGACTTGTTCTAGTTATGTGAAAAATGCCCTGGGCATTTTGATAGATATTTTGTTAAATCTCTAGATTACTTTGGGTAGTATGAACATTTGACTATATTAATTCTTCCAATCTGTGAACATTAAATCTTTCAATTTTTTTGTATCATCTTCAACTTGTTCCTAATGTTTTATAGTTTTCAGAACTATAAGGCCTTTATAGGCCTTTTGCTTCCTTCCTTAAGTTTCTTTCTAGGTATCTTATTATATGTCATGTGATTTTAAACTGGACTATTTTCTTGCTTTCTCTGAAAGTTCATTATTAATGTATAGAAAAACAACAGACTTCTGTATGTCTTGTATCCTGCAATTGTACTGAATGCATTTATTATTGGTTCTTATAGTTTTTGTTAGGGTTTCATATATATAGTAACATGTCATCTTCAAATGGTGACAGTATTACTTCTTTCTTTCCAATTTGGATGCTTTTTAGTTTTTTTCTTGCCTAAATGCTCATATATTGAATAAAAGTGACAAGAGTAGACATCATTTCCTTGTTTCTGATCTTAGAAAAAATGTTTTCAGTTTTTCGCCATTGAGTATGATGTGGTTTGTCTTTTATGGCCTTTATTATGTTGAGGTACATTCCCATTATACCCACTTTGTTGAGAGTTTTTATCATTAATAGATGTTGAACTCTGTTTTTTCTGCAACAATTTATATCATATGATTTTAACTGTTTGTTAATATGATATATCACATTGACAGACTTGTGGAGCTTGAACCTCCCTTGTATCCTTGGGATAAATCCAACTTAATAATGGTGTATGATCCTTTTAGTGTATTGTTGAATTCAGTTTGCTTAATATTTCTTTGAGGACTTTTGCATCTCTCTTCATTAGGAATGTTGAACTGATTTTGGTATGAGGGTCTCATAAAAATGAGTTTGAGAAAGATAGGTATTATTTCTTTGATAAATATTTGGTACAATTCCCCTGTGAAGCAGTCTGATCCTGGACTTGTGTTTGCTGGGAGGTATTTTTAATTACAAATTCAGTGTCACTACTATTGATTGATCTGTTTAGATTGTTTCTTCCTGATTACAATCATCTTGGAAGATTGTATAGTTCTAGAAATTTACCCATCTTATCACCATTATATTGACTCATTTCTTTTTCAGTTTCCTTGGATCTTGTGTTTTTATTGATGAGCCTTATCAATTTTATCTTTAAAAAAAAACACAGCTCTTGGTTTCACTGATCTTTTTTTTTTGGCCTCTATTATTTTTTTGTTTCTGTGTTATTCATTCTCTGAAACTTTTTTTTTTCCTGGTGACTTTGGGCTTTGTTTATTCTTTAACAGATTACTTTAGGAGTTATATTGTTTATTTCTAGTCTTTCTTGTTTCTTGAGCTAGGTCTGTGTCACTATAAACTTTCCTCTTCGCATTGTTCTTGCTGCATCTCATAGATTTTGGAAAGTTGTGTTTCTTATTTTTATTTGTCTTAAGGTATTTTCTGATTTCCTTTTAAATTTCTTCATGTACTCATTAGTTAGTCTGGAGTTTTGCTTTCATTTTTTGGAGTGTAGTTTATTTACAATGTTATGTTTCAGATGTATAGCAAAGTGAATCAGTTATACACATATGTGTATCCACTCTTTTCTTTTATAAAAGATTCTTTTTCCCCATTAGAGAGTATTGAGTAGAGTTCCCTGTGCTATACAGCAGGTCCTTATTACTTATCTAATTTAGTAGCATGTAGTTTAGTCTTGATGTGTTTGTGTTTTTCCCATTTTTCTTCCTGTAATTTATTCCTAGTTTCATACCACTGTGGTCAGGAAAAAGATGGTTGATGGAATTTCTATCCTCTTAAATTTATTGAGACTGGTTTTGTAGCATAGGACGTGACATGTCCTGGGCAACATTCCAAGTGCACTTAAAAAGAGTGTGTATTCTGCTGTTTGGGGATATAATGCCCTATAAACATCTGTGGAGTCCAGCTAGTCTGATGTATCATTTTAAACCAGTTTTTGCCTCCTGTCCAGGCTGCCTCAGAATACTGAGCAGAGTTCCATGTGCTATACAGTTGGTCCTTTTTGGTTATCCATTTTAAATATAGCAGTGTGTCGAGGCAGCCATCAGTTTGTTCTCTAAGTCTGTGAGGAGTTTGGGGAAGAATGGATACATGCATATGTATGGCTGAGCCCCTTCACTGTTTACCTGAAACTATCACAGCATTGTTAGTCAGCTATACCTAATACAAAATTAAATGTTAAAAAAATTTTAAAGAAAAAAAACTGTTTTTGTATTGGTTTTCTGTTTGGTTGATCTATCTGTTGATGTAAGTGGGGCATTAAAATCCTCTCCAATTACTGCATTATTGTCAATCTCCCTTTATGTCTGTTAATATTTGCTCTATATATTTAGGTGCTCTTACAATAGGTGTTCACAAATGTTTTATCTCCTTCTTGTGTGGATCTTTTTATTATTATATAATGTCCTTCTGTTTTTGTCTTTTGTTGTAGACTGTGTTTTATTTATATTATTGTGTAGACTTTTAAAGTCTACTTTATCTGGTATGACTAGTGCTACTGTGGCTTTCTTGTCATTTCAATTTGCATGAAATATGTTTTTCCATCTCATTTTTTTGTGTGCCTTTAGCTCTGAAGTGAGTCTCTTGTAAGCAGCATATCTTATCTTTTAATCTAATTAGCCATTTTAATTGGAGCCGTTAGTCAACTGACATTTTAAAATGGTTATTGATAGATATGTACTCACTGCCATTTTGTTAATTGTTTTGCAGTTGTTTTATAGTTCTCTGTTCTGTTTTTCTTTTAGTTTCTTCCCTTATGGTTTGATGATTTTCTTTAATGGTGTGCTTGTGTTCCTTTCATTTTAGGTTGTGTGTATCTGCTGCAGGTTTTTGATTTGTGATTATTATGGGGCTCATATATGTTGATCTGAACCTATTCTCTATTTGTTTTAAAGTCATTTAACTTCAAGCACCTTCTAAAAGATCTATGCTTTTTTAGTCCCCTCCCCCATGTTTTGCATTTTTGATGCCATATTTTATATCATGTTTATCTTTTAACTGTAGTTGATTTTACAGTTGCCTTTCAATCTTTCTACTAGCTTATTAAAGTGGTTGATCCACAACCTTTATTATGTATTTTTCTTAGTAGGATTTTTCCTTTCCTATAGATTCTAACTTCTTGTCGTAGCCTTTTCTTTTTTACTTATAGAAGACCCTTTAACATTTCTTTTAGGGCTGGTTTAGTCTGATGAACTCTATCTCTTCTGAATGATAATCTTGCTGAGATTATCCCTTTCCACACTTTAAACATGTTATGCCATTCCCTTCTGGCCTGTAGTGTTTCTGCAGAAAAATCTCTCACAGCCTCATGAGGGTTGCCTTGTATGTGACTCCTTGCTTTTCTCTTGCTGTCTTTAGAATTCTCTCATTAACTTTTGCCATTTTAATTTTGATGCCTAGGTGTGAATCTTTTGGGGTTCATCTTGTTTGGGACTCTGTTCTTCCTGTACCTGGATATGTTTCCTTCTTCAGATTCAGGAACTTTTCAACCATAATGTCACCAAATACATTTTCAACCCTTTTGCTCTCTATTCTCCTTCTGGAACCCTTACAATGCAAATGTTGATACACATGACGTTGTCCCAAATGTTCCTTAAACGGTTTTAATTTCAAAAATTTGTTTTCTTTTGTTATCCTAATTGAGTGATTTCCATTATTCTGTTTTCCAGATCAGGTGTTCTGTATCAGTTGGTTTGCTGTTAATTCCTTCTAGTGTGTTTTCACTTATCATATTCTTTAGTTCTGATTGGTTCTTTTTTACTTTCTAGTCCCTTGTTATAGTTCACACTATGTTCATCTGTTATTTTCCCTAATTCAGTTAACATTATTACTAATTCTCTGAACTGGTAAATTGTGTACCCATTTCATTTGTTTTTTTTTTCAGGTTTTTTTCCCTTTTTCTTTTATTTGAAACAAATTTCTCTGTCTTCTCATTTTGCTTATTTTTTTCTCTATGAAATTAGATAAAGGTTACCTATCCTGGTCCTGAATAGGGTGTCCTTGTGTGGGAGCATCCTCGTGCAGTCCACATGTGCCTGGTGGCTTTGATGGATGAGCTGTGTCTGAAGTGAGCTCGAGTCACATTTCTCCTCTGGATAGGCTGGCAGCTATCACTATTGCTAGGAGGTGGAGCTGGAGATGGCAGAGACCGGGGAGGGTTAGAGCTAGAGCCAGGTGTGAGAGGGGGACTTCTCTGCTCAGTAGCCACAGCATCCTGTCAAGGGATAGGAGTGCATCCAAACTTGCTACACCAGAAGCCCCGAGGGTCAAGTCAGGGCTGGTTCTGCTCACTCAGTGTGTGTGCTCTCCCCATCCTAGCATTGGCACCCTTGCCCTTTGCCCCATAAAGGAGCACCGTTGGAGCAGGTGCCTTGTGCTGTGCAGGCCAGGGTGTGAGCTGGCATGGTCCAGGCATGCCAGTCAGAGCTCCAGACTGCTGCCTCTGCAGGTGCCAGTAATGGTCACCCTCTCCCTGTTCAGGTACGGTGCTGGATCCAGGTTGGCGCCATCCTCCATGGCAAAGCACTCTCCAGCAGCAGCAGCCTTTGCTCTGGTGGGAAGCTGTGCTGTGGAGCAAGAGGGGCCACAGTGTGTGCTGAAAGGATCCCACTTCTGGCCAGAACACTGACCTTTCACCCCTGTGACCACCAGGGTGGATGCCATGCCAGGTCTGAGCTGACTCTGTTCCTGACAACTGGGCACTCACCTTGGCTGCCGTAGCCTTTGCCTTAGTATGGAGCCCCCCTGCACAGCAAGAGGAACTACAGTGGGTGCTCAGCTTGGCCCGGGCCTGCACGAGGGCAGTTACAGAAAACCAGGCAAAGTCTGGGGTCCTTTCAATCTGCTTCCTCTGCCTCGTTGAGGGAGTAAGTGTGTGTGCATTTCTTAAGAGTGGTCTAGGTTTCTGACAGCCCCACTGTCAGTAGTCTCATTGACATTCAAACCTGCTAAGAGACCTTTCCTTCCAGTGTTGGACCCAAGGGATGGGGTGCCCAATACATGGTTCAAACTCCCCACTCCCCAGGAAGGGTGTAATCCCTCTCCTCTTCTGTGTTCCCCTCCGGGGGCACAGGTCCTGACCTGATTGCTTCTCTTCCCTTCCTGATCCCGACTCTGTGTGGATCTTTCTTACAGCCTTTCGGATGCTGAATACTCATCCTGCCAGTCTCCAGTTTGTTTCCAGTGAGAATTGCTCCACATTTTTGATGTCTTCATGGGGGGAGGTGAGCCATGTCCTCCTACTCCACCATCTTGATCTCCTCCTCTTAGAGACTCATTAGTTTACTGAACATTCTACCCAAACAATAAGCTGGTTTCTTCCGTGATCAATTACAAGTCTTGGTTTCTCAAGCCAGTATTCTGCATACGGAATAAATACACAACAGGAATCATTATTCTATTACTGACCTTTCTTCATTCTGTAACAAATGCAAATAATAGCATAAGATTGTAATTCTTAATAATATTCCTTGCCCTTTGAGTTATGAGCTAAATTATACAGGTTCAATAAACCCCTTCAGCTAATGATGCTCATTTTGTAGGCTGTAATTCATGTAGGGGAAGTTTTATGTACCTTTCTTCAAGCATCCATTGGCTTGGCATAGACGCACAGTACCTGATAAGCTAATTGTGCAAAATTTTCTTCTGTTCTCAGGTGCCCAAACTAACCATGGTTAGGTCTGTTGAGTGAGGTGTGAGAACACAGGTAAAGAAGCATCACTGTTACTGGACTGTGCTTTTTCTCTGTGGCAAAAAAGCACTGAGGCAATCACTGAGACATTTTGGAAACAGGTACGTTTTGCTATTTTTTATGCTTGTCTATTCCAGTGGGAGTGCCAGTTCCTTTTTTGTGATGTTTTGGGTGTTAACTGATACTGTATTTAGGGTCCCTGACAGAGTCAGTCACTTACTCATATTTTAAACATATGCCTTTAGTCTCCACCCTCTATATGCATTAAACATACTCATTCTTGGTAGTACACATTCTAAATACCTGACTCCAGGAAGTATTTTATCCACTTAAAGGGAATACTCTTTATCAAACCTCATTACTTAAAATTTTAGTTCATGCCAATATGCAATGAAAATTGTCACTTGAAAATCATTTGTTTATGGCAGTTCTGCCTAGTGGTAGACCTCTTTTCTGGCCCTAAGGGTATGTTTTAGCACCATCCATCTTGGCACACCACTTATCTTAACACCCAACCCTGCCCTTTAATTTCCTGGTGAGAGTATGAAATGGGTAGATTAGCAAATGTGTGCAACAGAAAAATGAGGGTATGTTTGAGTTCCTTTAATTGTATCATAATTGGATAAAGCCACTTTTGGATAAGCCAGAAGTATGCTCTCTATACTTCTGCTATAGGTATGGATAAATTTAAGCTGATCATATGATTTTACTATCACAAATTCAATGGGCCTAAGCAATAGCTTCTCTTATCCAGTATACCTCTAAGGCAAAAAAAGACCTCAGATCATTTACTGTCAAATATGAATCCCAATTTCTGGCAAAGTCCTCCCTCCAGTGTTAATTTGCTTATATTCACCATCTCTGTAATGTAATTACTTAATTGTAGATTCTGCTTACCAACTTAACTTTGGAAGGTTAACCAGGAAAGTATGTTGCTTAACATGAAACAGGTCACAGGTGCATTGCTGAGTGAGTGAGTGAAAATTCTGATTGAAAAAAAAAAAATTCCTATGCTAGAATTTTATATGGGATTAGATTTTTTTTTTGAGAGAATTCCTGACTCTTCTCCAAAAGACTACTACTTCACCCTACTCCAACATAAAGAGCTACCATATTTACCAGCATATAAGATATGTAACACAGGGAAATGGGTAACTTTCCAAGAATAATTTTTTGGAAAAAGATTGTTTTCACACACAGTCTAGAAGTGTCTCTAAAAGTCCTATATACAGAAAACCATGCTGTTCATATAAGAACAATATATGGACATTAAAATGAGATGATAATGTCTTTCCATTTTTGATCTCTGCAAGTTGACCAGTCGGGGCACACGGGATGATGGATAACAGATTTTGTGTTTGTATGAGATGTGAGTCCCTTGATTTTATGAAGAAGTGTAAACCCTCCTGTTCGCCAGAGCATGTGAGCTGTCCAAGTAAATAATGCCAAGTATCGGTGTTTAGTGAAGTTTAGGTTTTTGCCAGTGAGCAGAATCACAGTGTGTCATGTTTAATCAAAAGCTTGATTAGGAGAAACAGTCACACAGGATTGCCTAAAGGAAACGTACCCCACTCATCCCACTCGCTTTAACTGCTGTATCTCTCTAGACCACACGTGAGAGCAACTGCTTGGATCATGATCTCCGCTCCTAGCTGACCAGCACTTCTATCACATGCCCTGCGTCTGGGCCCCCACAGAAAGCACCGGAAATGTTAAGTGTTCAAAACTTGGAATATATGGGTCAATGCTTTGAGTTTTTAAGTTTCTAAATTCATAACTCGAACTTCCTAGAAGAATTTCATTCCAGGCTTTAGTACTAGGAAACATTAGTGTTCCTCCTTACTTGAAGGAGAAACGATGTTACTCTTACCGTTGGTGGGTTGGGAGCTCTAATCCCAGTCTGTGTGCTGACTGACTTGGACCTTGTCATGAGCTTCTGTGTCCTAACTTTACACTTGCAATTATCTTGGTAGCCAGTTCTTACTGACCCTTCATCTTAATTTATGTACTTGAAAAAAATACTTATCTTGGCATCTGGTATATGTAAGCTCCTTCAAGTACCATTAGAAAACATCTGGGAATATGAGCATAAAAAATATAGCATTTATTCATTACTGTATGGCAAAACAGAGTTCTATATAGGTTCTCATATATGTTTTACTCTGAATAGAATGTGTGGATTTTTTCTCACACTGTTTTGGCCACAAGTTGTGCAGCAGATGCCAGGAGGCCAAGAGGCTGTGAAAGGCTCTGGCCGAGTCCCCTAACCATTCTTGCCGTAAGTGGGAAGAATCCCTTCCAACCACTGTCTGCTGCAGCCCTTTGTCTTTGACTTAAAGATAGACTGTCTACATTGAGAGTGAATGCCTTTCATTCTTTCTGTCAAGCTCATTGTCAAACCTGATTCTCTGTGACTAGATGGATGCTTTAGTCTTCCTCCAGGGCACTTTTCACTAGGTAATCCTCACTAGGCATTTTATGAAGGTGCTAAAATATCACTACAGCAGTGATACTACCTAGAGGAGGAATGAGACAATGTGACACTATCTCTTTGTGCAATAATACACTTTTATTTTCCTTTTACCTCTGCAGTCATCTTTGAGTATTATTGTGTAAACAATAGAATGGAATGAAATTACATTAAGTTGTATGCAAATGGCTCTAGAACACCTTAACAATTATGACAAGGCAATTATAAATAACTTTTTTTCTCCTTAGTAATATATATTTGCTTTTTAAAGTACATTAAAGAGCTGCCATATCTAGGGTTAGCTAGGAAAGAGCAAATGGTACCATCTGGGAGCCACCACCCTGAAAGTTTAGACTCCAATTTTTTTTGAAAATCTGATGGTTTACTATTCCATAATATAGTCAAGCAGAGGGCGATTTGGGTTGAAAGTATTTATTCTTGAAACTTAACAGCGTTTTACCTTTTAGTCATTGCACAAAACCCTTTCTATTATTTTTCACTCCATCTGGGTATTCTGCAGAATTTCAAGTAAAACACGGATTCTGGTATTTTCAAGTTTATCACCTTTGGAACGACAGATTCTATCATTTCAGGAGACATCAAATCAGAGGTGGGTACATAATTAGCAATCTAACAGAATGGCGCCATTTTATAGAGCATCCTAAACGTTCCAGTGAAGCAAAACTTACATATGCCACTTTATGTAGAGGAAATTTTAGATCTGAGACTATTCCAGAGTAAAGCAGCCTCAGGCACATTCTTAATATGAATTTTTTTTTTTTCCCCACAAGGCACCTCCCTCTCCCAGGAGACAATCAAGATTGTGAACTGGTTTTCAGGCAAACCAAGAGAGTAAGCATCCTAGTTCCTAATTCAGTCATTTCAAAAATCACAAGTTATAAATACTTGAAAGATAGACCTGAAATTTTTTGTTTAAATAACAAGAGTAACTGCAGGAAGCATATATAATCAAAAACGTTTTTTTTTTTCTTTCTTATAGCTAAGGTGTGTAATGCATAAATATATGAAAAATAAAATTCACAGTCAGTTTTAAAACTAGAATTCAAGTTTGGCTAATAAATCTTAATTTTATAAGTATATTAATTTCTAAATACAACATAAGAGGCAGTATTATCAGATGTACAATTAAAGTATCAAACAGAAAGGACAACCATGAAAGAAGATATAGGCTTCTGATAGAAAAGATTCCTTTTGTTGCCAATAAACAGGACCACCTGAGTGTTTCAGATTCTTTTCATTTAAGGGAGATCCAAATTGGTTGCTGAGGATATGAAATAGCTTTTGAAAAACTGAGCAACAGTCGTGCAGTTGTGGCATTTGCTTGTTCTCATACTGTGGGTTGCTAGAGAATAAAGCAGAACTCAGTGTTGTTAAGTTTAAAAAAAAAATTCTCTTTTATCCCGTTACGCTGAAGCCGGCCTCTTCACAATCCTCTGATTTTGCTAGGGGGTGGGAGGAAGTGGCAGGAAGGGTTGGAGGGAGGGTGTGGCGAGGGGAGGCATGACTGATCAGGGCGACATCAAGGGACAGATATCAGCTGACGCTCAGCTGAGCGAACCCGATCAACTTCACTTCGTCGGGAATCTCCGACCCATCACAGCCAGAAGCCTGAAAAGGTAAAAAGAGAGCCTCAGTGCTGGTTGGTTGGTAGCGGCCTTTTACAGAGTTGTTCGTGGGAAGGCGGGTCCACGTGCAGTCTATGGGGTCAGGGGTCCCATCTCCGCCAGCAGACATGCTAAGAATCCCTTTCTTCAGTGACTCCTGGGTGTCAACTGCTCTGAGAAATCTGATCAAGCCCATTGAGGACAGAGGCGAAAGACTTTGTTGCTCATGAAATGGAACCGACAGTGAGCAAGCCACAGGACTGCTGGGAAGGTACATACACATTCTCAACAACAACTATGGAAAATGGTGTTTAAAATATGCCTTACAGGCACCCCACTCCAGTACTCTAGCCTTGAAAATCCCAGGGATGGAGGAGCCTGGTCTGCTGCAGTCCATGGGGTCGCTAAGTCAGACACGATTGAGCAACTTCACTTTCACGCATTGGAGAGGGAACTGGCAACCCACTCCAGTGTTCTTGCCTGGAGAATCCCAGGGACAGGGGAGCCTGGTGGGCTGCCATCTATGGGGTCACAGAGTCAGACACAACTGAACTACTTAGCAACATTAGCATCTTTTAAAGACTATTATGAAAATGAGCAGAAGAGATCCAATAGGCCACACTCAAGGATAAACTGGTCTTTACCAAAATCATCATCTCTGTCAAACGGCTCAGGAAAAAAAAAGGTCACCAAGAAGTGGAATGGCTCATGATAGACAACTGTTGTTTAAATATGAGCTCAGATCATGAGCTCCTTATTGCCAAATGCAGACTTAAATTGAAGAAAATAGGGAAAACCACTAGACCATTCAGGTATGACCTCAGTCAAATCCCTTATGATTATACAGTGGAAGTGAGAAATAGATTTAAGGGTCTAGATCTGATAGACAAAGTGCCTGATGAACTATGGACGGAGGTTCGTGACACTGTACAGGAGACAGGGATCAAGACCATCCCCATGGAAAAGAAATGCAAAAAAGCAAAATGGCTGTCGGGGAGGCCTTACAAATAGCTGTGAAAAGAAGAGAAGCAAAAAGCAAAGGAGAAAAGGAAAGATATACCCATTTGAATGCAGAGTTCCAAAGAATAGCAAGGAGAGATAAAGTCTGCTTCAGCAATCAATGCAAAGAAATGGAAGAAAACAATGGGAAAGACTAGAGATCTCTCCAAGAAAATTAAAGATACCAAGGGAACATTTCATGCAAAGATGGGCTTGATAAAGGACAGAAATAGTATGGACCTAACAGAAGCAGAAGATATTAAGAGGTGGCAAGAATACACAGAAGAACTGTACAAAAAAGATCTTCACAACCCAGATAATCATGACGGTGTGATCATTCACCTAGAGCCAGATATCCTGGAATGTGAAGTCAAGTGGGCCTTAGAAAGCATCACTACGAACAAAGCTAGTGGAGGTGATGGAATTCCAGGTGAGCTATTCCAAATCCGGAAAGATGATGCTGTGAAAGTGCTGCACTCAATATGCCAGCAAATTTGGAAAACTCAGCAGTGGCCACAGGACTGGAAAAGGTCAGTTTTCATTCCAATCCCAAAGAAAGGCAATGCCAAAGAATGCT
>SJXQ01012209.1:0-77048 GCA_006408695.1 Aepyceros melampus
CCCAGATGTGGATATTTACCGTGAATATAAATAGGTTGTCATTTCAGCCAGTAAATCACTTTCCTTTTGGGTACTCTGTTTGAGTTTCTATTAATATTTCACATCTTTAAAAGAAATGGGAGTCCAAATAGTGCTATTTTAAATAGGTTTATCAACTTTTTATGTATAAAAGTATTAAATGACATTGTAAAGGTTCAGCTACTTTCCATTTATTTAGTAACAGCTCATGTTTTCTGATTGAAAAAGTAGTATGTGCTCATTGTAGAGAAAAGAAACTCTGAAAAGTATAAAGTGAAATGAAGAAAATAAAAATCAGGTTCATGCCTATTTTGGTACTTTCCTTTTCAGACTTTTTCCAACGTGTACATAAATACGTACCTGGAATGGCAGCTGTTCGTGTCTTAGTTGCTAAGTCATGTCTGATTCTTCTGTGACCCCATGGACTATAGCCTGCCAGGCTCCCATGTCTGTGGGATTTCCCAGGCAAGAATAATGGACTGGGTTGCCATTTCCTACTCCAGGGGCTCTTCCTGACTCAGGGATCGAACCTGTGTCTTCTGTCTTCTCAGGCGGATTCGTTACCACTGAGCCACCGGGGAAGCCCAGGATAACAGTAGTATATGAATAACAGCTATGTTTACTGTGGACTAATGACAAGTTAGGCCTTCTGTGAATCTTCTCAGTAACCCTGAGAAGTAGATGCCAGCTCTGTTGAGAAAGAAGAAGATCAGATTAGATCAACGTAGTGACTTAGCCGTGGTTACACAGTGGGAAAGAATCATGGATTGAAACTTGTCACCTTAGTCCACCTGTGCTCTGATACCTGTGTCAGGCCGTCCGGACCCCACACCTGGAGGCCCTCTGTACCCCTGTCCAGCACTGACCCCTGCTCTGGGCTTCTCTGCCTTCCTCAGTGTGATGCCTCTGCCTTACCCGAGGGCTTAAGACTAAATTGTTCAGAACGGCAGAAAAGAAGGTGACAGTGGTAGTCTGTTTGCTTCTTTCTTTTCCAGTTCTTTTTTAAAAATTATTTATCGTTTATTTATTTTTGACTTGTTGCTCTATGTGGGCTTTCTCTAGTTGTGGCGAGCAGGGGCTGCTCTTCATTGCAGTCCGTGGGCTTCTCACTGTGGCTTCTCTTGTTGGAGAGCCCAGCCTCTGGGGCACATGGGCTTCAGTAGTTGGGGCTCCCAGGCTCTAAAGCATGGACTCAGCAGTTGTAGCCCATGGGCTTAGTTGCTCCAAAGCATGTGAGATCTTCCCAGATCAAAGATTGAACCAGTGTCCCCTGCATTGCAAGGTGAACTCTTAACCGCTGGACTACCCAGGAAGCCCTCCATTTCTTTTTAAAGTTATGTTTTTCTTGGCTCAGAAATTACATTAAAAATGAAAATATTAAGTAATTGCATTGTCCTTTTAACTTATATATTATAATGAATATACATTTTTAGAATATACATTGGTTCCACTTAGCTGTTGTAGGTGATATAGGAAGAGTAGTTACCATTTTATAGTAGCTGATATCTGAGACATAACATCTAGTTCTGATTTCCAAACTCCTGCCTTCAAATTAAGGTGAAATAACTGATAACTTAGTGAACTAGGCCAAGCATAGCACACTGCACCTCAAGTTTGTGCTTGGAATCTGTTTTCTTATTAAGATGTCATATTCGATTTCTAAAATGACTTGTCCCGCATCTTCTTTTAGGCTAAACAAAACAAAAATAAAAGCAACCATGGTCGAAAGCTACTTTTTCTCTTTACTTTTTAAAAGCCAAGACTCTAAAGAACCCTGTCCCGGGATCCCTGCCCTGTGCTGATACCTGAAATCTGAACTTCATAGCACTTTTGAAAAGGAAACAGTTTAGCTCAATTTATAATAATATATTGGTCTGCAGAGGAAGTGCCGACCGAACCCTGCTGTCTCAAGTCAGTCCTCCAGGGGTGTCTGATGGGGAGCGTGTCGGGTGCCTGTAATAAATCCACGGCCTGTGGCGCTGAGTGAAGGCCCTGCTGGCAGTGCCTGAGGACACGCTTAACTGGGTTGTCACGGTTTTACTTTTAAATTGGAATCTTTGCCCTAATCTCAGAGTTAGACATGACCAGATTTGCAAGCAGATTTACAATTTTCACTAATTTTTCCAACCAGGGCTTCAAAACACACTTAGAGAAGAAAAAAAAAAACACTCTGGTCTTTCTCAGAATGGGATGATTTACTTTGCCACAGATGTTTTCCATAGACTGAAGGCAACCAGGGAGTTAGGGACTTAGAAGTGGCTTAGAGACAAACTGTGGGTTTGTTTTTTGTGTGGAACCGATTATACAGTTCAAGGGACATCATCCAAATCGTGTTCATTAAGCTGGAGCCAAGTGTGGAGGTGGGATGGTTCAGGACAAAGGTGAGTGCTAGGTAAATGTTTTTGGACAAACCTCCTCCCCCTACCCCTTTGTTATTACTCCTTTTCACATATCACTCTTCATGACTCTGTTCTCTCTGCTCTCTTTACTTTTGTTTCCTTAAATTCAACTACATCTCATTTTCATATGTTGTTATTGTACCAATTAGCTATTTCAGAGCTGCAGTTGCCAGGTAAAAATTGCACAACGAAAAAAAGAACAGCAATATAAATTGAAATGCACAGTATCTCCTTTCTGGGTTGGCGTTCCCTCACCAGTAGTTTAGGGTGGAATAATAGAAAGGCCAGGTGACTTTTAGGTTTAGGGTGGAATAATAGAAAGGTCAGGTGACTAGGTTCCTTCAGGTTCCCCTCTTGTCTGTGGGCTGTGCATTGTTAGCACTGCTCTGAGCCTCTGGCTCCTGTGAAAAGCTGGTGCTTCATGACACTTGCTTCCCAGGGTTATTATGAAGTCAAATAAAAAAGTATAGAGGACCTATTTGCAGGGCAGGAATAGAGACACAGACGCAGAGAGTGGACTTGTGGACACAATGGGGAAGGAGAGGCTGGGATGAATTGAGAAAGTAGCACTGAAATGTATACACTGCTGCTGCTGCTGCTAAGTCGCTTCAGTCGTGTCCGACTGTGTGACCCCATAGACAGCAGCCCACCAGGCTCTGTCCCTGGGATTCTCCAGGCAAGAACACTGGAGTGGGTTGCCATTGCCTTCTCTAATGCATGAAAGTGAAAAGTGAAAGTGAAGTTGCTCAATCGTGTCCGATCTTCGCGACCCCATGGACTACAGCCCACCAGGCTCCTCCGTCCATGGGATTTTCCAGGCAAGAGTACTGGAGTGGGGTGCCATTGCCTTCTCCGGAAATGTATACACTACCATGTGTAAAATAGGTAGCTAGTGGGAAGTTGCTGTATAGCACATAGAGTCAGCTCAGTGCTCTGTGATGACCTAGAGGGGTGGGAGGGAGATTCAAGAGGGAGGGAAACATGTATACGTTTGGCTGATTCACTTTGTTATATGGCAGAAACCAATACAACATTGTAAAGCAGTTATTCTCCAATTAAAAATAAATTTATAGAGAAGTATAGAGACTTCCGTGGTGGTCTAGTGGTTAAGACTGAGCTCCCAATGCAGGGGATGTGGGTTCAAGTCAATCCCTGGTTGAGGAACTAAGCTGTCACATGCTATGTGGCAACAACAACAACAACAATTAAAAGAAATTAAAACATTTTTAAAAAAGAGAAAGTTTGTGGAAAGCACTTTCTGAATTACAACTTGAACATGAGGACTTATTATGGAGACTGGGACCTGGGTCATGGCGTATTGGAGAACCAGTGACGGGGAGGGCTACAGAAGAGTGCTGGGTGCTGGGTTCTTACCCCGCTCTATGTCCTGAGCTTGGCTGGCTTTGCACCTAATCGTTCCATGCACAGATTTCTGTAGCCACACAGAGGAACTACAAGCAAGGGAAATCGCCCCGATTGATTCTTGCGGCTGGGAAGAGTTGCCATCTGGCCATTGTTGAATCAGAGCTCTGTGGCAACCGCAGTCTTGCCTCAGTGGGGGTCGGGTTTACTTATAGAGCCTGACCCATGGTTTTCTCCTTGATGAGGTTCACCTTCTCTGAAATACCTATGGCTTAAAGCAGCAAGACCCGGCGCACTGTGAATGTTTGATGTGGTGTAATCTGAAAATGTGCCATGTGTCTTATTTCGGGAGTCAACGCGAGCAGTAGAGCTGGAGTTTGTAGCTCTGTGAGCAGGAATAACAGAGGCCACTAGGAGTTTAAAAGTCTCTTGACCTGGGCTCTTCTGGGGCTTCACGTGGAGACCATGATAGCTTTGTAAATCCTCCACGTGTCCATCAGTCCTGCCCTGTCTTAGACCTTTTGTTCAAAGGAAAAGGCTTGTGTTATTTTTCCCTCTGACCCCTTTCCCTCCCTCCTCCAACCTCTGACTGACCAGCTGAAGCAAAAAAGACCTCTAATATATGGCTTAATCATAAATTCTAAATAATTATACTTTATTACCTCTCATGGGTCTTGAAATGTAGGTGCTACATTCTGCTTTCTGCCGAGGCAAGGGAATAATACAGAAACAGTAGTAAATTATAACTTCAGGCTGCAGTCGTAAGCTTGAGGAATTGCCATTTAAGTGGAAAGTGCTTGAACAGCCAAATGAGCACCTGTCATGTTTATTTTCACTCTGAAAAGTAGGAACATGACAGTATAGTTTCAGCTGCTTGCCAATGTGAACTTAGCGTGTTCTCCTTCCCTGCTCAGCAACCGCAGTATCTGCTTCTTGCTGTTCACTTTTTTTTTTTTTTTTCAAGGTTGAGGATGTGTCTCTCCTGAAACTTTTTGCTCTAAAATATGCCCCTAAATGCTGACATTTTCAAACTTGGGGTTTCTGACTTGATATCCCTGGTGGCTCAGATGGTAAAGAATCTGCTGCAATGTAGGAGACCCAGATTTGATCCCTGGGGAGAGGAGATCCCCTGGAGAAGGAAATGGCAGCCCACTCCAGTATTCTTGCCTGAGAAATCCCATGGACAGAGGAGCCTGGAGGGCTGCAGTCTGTGGGATAGTTGGGCATGACTGAGCAGCTAACACATACTTTACACACCAGGTTTTTTGGTCTTCAGACACGTTGGGGAGAGGACAAGGCCGGTGTCATAGGCTCTGAGGGTAGGAACCTGAGTGTGTTCCTAGGTCCTTGGAAGGATCTGCCACTTTCTTATCATATCTAGTCTTTTTGTTTATTTCTGTAGTATTTCTGTTGTGAACTTTACTTGAAGTGTGTGTGATGAGTACCTCCTGAGGGCCAGGCACTGAGCTGGAGGCTTTGATATATTTTATTTATTTCTCATAACAAACCTGTGAGGTGTGTAATCGTCCCCTTCTAGTCACCTTTCCCCCCACCCCCCAGAAAAGAAAATTGATGCTAGTAGGCAGTATATGGTTTCTTTTAAGAGTATGAAAATACTCTCAAATTAGTTTATGGTGATGCTTGCACAATTCTGTGAATTCTGCACTAAAACGCAGTGAGTTGTATATTTTCAATGAGTGAACTATTTGATATGTGAATTGTATCTCCGTAAAGCTCCATAAAGTGAAAGTGTTAGTTGCTCAGTCGTGTCCAACTCTTTGTGATCCCATAGACTGTAGCTCGCCAGGCTCCTCTGTCCATGGGATTCTCCAGGTAAAGATACTGGTGTGGGTCGCCATTTTCTGCTCCAGGGAATCTTCCTGACCCAGGGATTGAACCAGGTCTCCTGCGCTGCAGGAGGATTCTTTACCACCTGAGCCACCTGCACCAAGAAGCAGGTATGTGAATTGTATCTCTGTAAAGCTCCATAAAACCCCTTTTCTAAAAGGGAATTGAGGCTCAGAGAGGTAAAATCACTTGCTCAAGGTGACATATTTAGTGAAGTTTATGTTTAAGTCCAGACTTTCCTGAGACCAAACCTATTCTTTCTTCCATGGAACTATGCTAGCTCTACTAATTATATCATGGAATCTTTTTCTTTAAAAATGTGGAAAAAAGAATATTAGTTGACCAACTACTAGATGAATACACATATATTCTCACTGTTAAGGATTCAGATAATATGGAAGTGGTAGGATAAAATGTGGAAGTACTCTCTTATCTTCTTTATAAGATTCCTTTTATAAGCAGTAACAGAAATAGGTATGTAGATATATTTATGTTACAGCTGCTTTTTTAAAAAACACAAATGGGACAGTACAGTATTGTGTTAGTTGAGTACCTAGGCTTTGTTGGACTTATAAACTAATTGGCCTTAAGATTGTACTCTCAGAACAAAACTCATTTGTATGTAGGGGACTTATTGTGTGTTAGTATGTACATATGTGTGTGTGTGTGTATATATACTACTTAGTTTTTTTAACTTAATAATATGTCCTGGAGATTTTTTCATGTCAGTACCTCATCCATATTATTGTTGGTATTATAATAAAAATAATATATGTACTGCTGCTGCTGCTGCTTCTAAGTCACTTCAGTCGTGTCTGACTTTGTGTGACCCCATAGATGGCAGCCTACCAGGCTCCCCCATCCCTGGGATTGTCCAGGCAAGAATACTGGAGTGGGTTGCCATTTCCTTCTCCAATACATGAAACTGAAAGTGAAGTCGTGTCCGACTCCTAGCGATCCCGTGGACTGCAGCCCACCAGGCTCCTCCAGCCATGGGGCCTTTCCGGCAAGAGTACTGGAGTGGGGTGCCATTGCCTTCTCCAATATAGGTAGTAGGAAAAAAAAAAATTTAACAGTGGAGGTTGATCTAAAATGGAAAGGGAAAAACTTTGCCACCTACCCCCAAGTTCCATTTCTTAATGTAACTACTTTTCACTGTATTCACATTTTATTCTTTAGGCGATTCTTTCCTGCTTAACTGTTAAAATACCCTTAATACTTCAATTTTTTCATTTAACAACTTTAAGGCCTATCAGTCTTTCATGAAGAAAAATGTGGGATTGGCTCTCTTTCACTCTCACTCTTCCTAACTTTTGTCAGTTTATGTTTATTTTTAAGCTTTTTTTTCTCTTAATTGATCAACTTTATACCAAGACATAGATGCTCTCTCTTGACTTCTGGTATTTCAGCCATATCATTGCTTTCATATTTTTGAACTGTATAATGTTTACAGGCTCATCTGTAATCTTGATAAGAGGACCATGCTTTCTCTGTATATTGACAGTGTATAGTGTATATTAACAGTGCTTATGTGTGTGTTATTAATTGTAGAACCAAATGGAGTGACTGGACTCATACGTAGAAGATCTCATCCACTGTAATCACTAAACGTACATCAGTTGAAAGAACATGTTGCAAATGTCAGGTCAAGATTTCAGACCTCGTCAAAAGCTCAGGATTGTGCTCCATTATTTAGGTGGTTTTGTGTTTGAGCTGAGGCTTTCTTGGTGGTCAGCTCTCCCTGTCCCCCTGGAGTTCATCACTGCCTTTCTCTGTTTTCACTGACTGGAGAATCATGCTATGGTGCTGGCTCTATGCTAATAGATGTTGAATCATACTACTTATTTAATGTCTTGATAAACACTGCCTTGTTTGCACCCATCTAACACAGTTATACTGAGATTGCTTCTCATTGCACTCCTAGGAGAATTCCGTTCTCACTCAGGTCCTGTGTCTTCGTTCTTTTTCTGGAATTTTCTAAAAAGCCTTCTGACTACTATATTTTAGATTCCCCCAAATGTGTACCCTCTCCAGGATCCATCACAGTACTTTGAACATGGTAGGTGCTTTAATAAATATTGAATCAATGAGTGAATTCCTCTTCATTCATGGCAGTATAGGCAAAAGGAAATATTTATTCTATCCTTAAAAGCTCCTGGCTGGAAAAGGTTTTGAAGACCCCTGCCAAAACAGATGGCCATTCATCTTATATTCTGAGATCTCTAGAGACAGCTTTTAGAATCTTCCATGACAGTCTATTCCTTCAGTGACCCATGCTTTACTTCCTCATAGCTAATCCAGATAACCATGTGGCATCATAGAATTTTCCAAATGACACTGTCTGGATCAATCTGTACATTCTCTTTCACGTTGTTTTTTATAAGAATACCATCAAAGGTAAAAAAAAAAGTGCCTTTGTGTTTTGTTTTTTTTTTAAGCTGAGGATGAATATATTACTGTGAATTATGAAGACCTTTTAATCTCTTATGGTTCGTTCGGTCATGTGGTATTGAGAGAATTCTCCATACGGATTGGGTAGGTGGAGTGTTCCCTATTGAGTGGCAGTCTCTCTCTCTGTCTCTTTTTTAATGTTTATTTATTTACTTTTGTGGGATCTTTCATTGTCTTGATGGCTATTCATTGAAGTGTTCGCTCTCTGGTTGTGGAGCTTGGGCTTCGTTGCCCCACAGCATATGAGATCTTAGCTCCCTAGCCAGGGATCGAATGGAGTCCCCTGCATTGGAAGATGTATTCTTAACTACTGGACCACCAGGGAAGTCCCTGGCTGGCAGTCTTACTATGCCCTCTTTGGCTATTGTGTTATCTCTACAGCATAATTCACAAAAGTACAGGCTATGGGAAGGAATTTTTCAGGCTTTTAATTTGATTGCATATACCGTGTATTCTCTTTGCTCCTTCTGTAAAAACAGTGGGAGAATGACCATGAATGAAACCTTTAAAAAAATGTATTTATTTCATTGATTTTTGTTGACTGAGCTCAGGACTAGACCAGGAATGAATTTGACTTTCTTGAATCAGTCAGTTCCTGCAGCAGATTTCAAGCAGATTATGTCCTCATTGGGCTTCCTTGGTGGCTGAGTGGTAAGAATCTGCCTGAATGCAGGAGACGAAAGAGACGCAAGTTTGATCCCTGGATGGGGAAGATGTCCTGGAGAAGGAAATGGCAATCCTCTCCAGTATTCTTGCCTAGAGAATCCCATGGATAGAGGAGCCTGGCAGGCTACAGTCCCGGGGGTTGCAAGAGTTGGACATGATTTAGCGACTAAGCCACCGCCACTATCGTGGTGGCACTATACTCCCATTAAACTGTCTCTGTGGAATAATTCTTCTAGGCCCAATAAACATTTCAACTTTTTTTTTTGGACACAGTTCGAGGCTTTCAGGATCTTAGTTCTCTAATGATTTCTGGCCATGGCATCAAAAGTGCCAGGAAATTTCCTACAAATTTTAAAGAGTTGTAAATTATCATCACATATTATAGTGACTTTTTCCTAAAACTGATCCTGGCATAACTCTTTCCCCTTACATTTTCATATTGTTCCCTCCACCTTGTTATATTTTCTCCTTCATTCTAGGTACACGTATAACTCACCTATTTAGGGTTGACATTAAAAAAATTTCATAGCCACAATGACAGTGACACCAGCCATTCAGTGTGGTTGCCATAACTCTCTTTCCCCTCCAGACTGTAGCAATTGATACAGAAGTCTTATCTCACCTATTGGAGCTAAGGTTTTTCAGAGCCACTATTAAATGTGGTTTTGTACTGTACACAGCACTTAGTGCCTTGTACAGAATAGGAACTTGCCAAGTATCTGGAGAGAACAGCCTTATTTCCTCCCTAAGTATTAGCCAGAAACCTTATCTTGGGCTTCTGTGGGGGCTCAGATGGTAAAGAATCTGCCCGCAATGCAGGAGATCAGGGTTCAGTCCCTGGGTCAGGAAGATGCCCTGGAGAAGGGAATGGCAACACACTCCAGTATTCTTGCCTGGAGAATTACATGGACAGAAGAGCCTGATAGGCTATAGTCCATGGAGTCACAAAGAGCTGGACATGACTGAGCAACTAACACTTTTGCTTTAAAAAAAAAAAAAAAAATCTTCAATTGCCAATGGAAATCAGACTCTGTGTGACTCCATAGACTGCAGCCCATCAGGCTCCTCCATCCCTGGGACTCTCCAGGCAAGAACACTGGAGTGGGTTGCCATTTCCTTCTCCAATGCATGAAAGTGAAAAGTGAAAGTGAAGTCGCTCAGTCGTGTCCGACTCTTAGCAACCTCATGGACTGCAGCCTACCAGGCTCCTCCATCCATGGGATTTTCCAGGCAAAAGTACTGGAGTCGGGTGCCATTGCCTTCTCCAGATATTGAATAGGAGTGACTAAAGTAGTTAAAAGGTATTTGAAGGAACAGAACTGAAAAGTTTAAGTGACTTACTTCAGTTTCATTCATTAGCTTTACTTGGAAGTTCTGGGGCCTGGAGTTCACAGGAGCAGTGGCTTTGTATATTCAAAGTGGGAAGAGAAGAGACTTCATTCAGGTTTTTTGTTAACCTAACCTAACCTTCTCATCTCTCCATTCTCATGATCCCCTCTGCCTTTCTGTCTCATGGGAAGAGTTGCTACCAGGATGAGAAAAGGCAGCCCTTCCTAAAGTAGGATTAAAGTTCCTTTTGCTGATTTAGAAATCAGGAATGAATGATTAACCTCAAGAATGTATTCTCTTCTCAGCCCAACAATAAACTAAGCATTCCATAAGAGTTAATCTCAGAAAACAAAGAAGGAGAAAGGTGTGTACCCTGAGGTCATCTTCACCTCTGTACCTGTTTCTATGAAAGAGTTTTCAGTCCCCTGGAAAATTATACTGCAAAAGATGTATAAAACAAACCAAAGCTCTCATTGCCCTTACTGATTGCAATGTTCTTTCATTTCCGTTTGGGGAATGAATATCTCTTTTCTGATGACCTCTTCATTGAGCATTCCCTTTTGCATTTAAAAAAATTGTCATACTTACTGTTTTATTTTATATTGTTAAGTACAAAAGTAATAATGTATGCTATCCAGTCAAAGATGCTGTGAAGAACTTCTCTGGTGGTCCCATGGTTAAGGATCCACCTTCCAGTGCAGGGGACATGGGTTCCTCCTTGGTCCAGGAAAATCCCACATTCTGCAGGGCAACTAAGCCCCTGTGCCACAATTATGAAGCCTGCGCCCTAGAGCCCGTGAGCCACAACTACTAAATCCATGAGCTGAAGCTACTTAACTCTGCGCCCTAGAGTCCGTGCTCCGCAACAGAGAAGCCGCCACAATGAGTAGCCCATGCACTGCACCTAGAGAAAGCCTGTGTGCAGCGAAGAAGACCCACCCAGCCAAACTTAAACATATAAACAAAATAAAAAACCAACTCCCCCAAAACAAACTGTCAGTTTTAAGATGTGCTCTAAATTCAGAGATGCTAAAAATGAAATATTAGAATTGATGCACACTATAAAGAATTTGTAAACTATAAGAAAGTGTAAATTGAATAACAAAAATACATCATATAACATGACCACACAGAGATAGAAACATTCATAACTATTTGATGTGATTCCTTCTAGCATTTTCTTCCTATACCTGAGAAAATGTTTTCCTAATTATGGGAAAATTAATATCAGATTATATGGTATTAGACATAATTTTAATATGATGTTAATATCATATTAGATACAATGTTTAAAAAATTAATATATTAGATATGTTTGGGAATACCAGACCACCTTTGCTGTCTCCCGAGAATCTTGTATGTAAGTCAAAAAGCAACAGAACAGTGGAACACTGGACTGGTTCAAAATTGAGAAAGGAGTGCATCAAGCCTGTATATTGTCACCTTCCTTATTTAACTTATGTGCAGAGTACATCATGTGAAATGCCAGGCTGAATGAATCGCAAGCTGGAATCAAGATTGCTGGGAGAAATATCAGCAATCTCAGATATGCAGATGATACCACTCTAATGGCAGAGAGCGAAGTGGAACTTAAGAGCTTCTTGATGAAGGTGAAAGAGGAGAGTGAAAAAGCTGGCTTAAAACTCAGCATTCAAAAAACTGAGATCATGGCATCCGGTCCCATCACTTCATGGCAAATAGATGGGAAACAATAGAAACAGCAACACTCTTTATTTTTTGGACTCCAAAATCACTGCAGATGGTGATTGCAGCCATGAAATTAAAAGACGCTTGCTCCTTGGAAGGAAAGTTATCAAACCTAAACAGTGTATTAAAAAGCAGAGACATCATTTTGCCGGCAAAGGTGAACACTGTTAAAGCTAAAGTTTTTCCAGTAGTCATGTATGGATGTGAGAGTTGGACCATAAAGAAGGCTGAGTATTGAATAATTGATGCCTTTGATTTGTGATGCTAGCAAAGACACTTGAGAGTCCCTTGGACTGCAAGGAGATCAAGCTAGTCAATCCTAAAGGAAATCAAGCTTGAATATTCATTGGAAGGACTGATGGTGAAGCTGAAGCTCTAATACTTTAGCCACCTGATGTGAAGAGCCTACTCGTTGGGAAAGATCCTGATGCTAGGAAAGACTGAAGGCAAGAGGAGAAGGGAACAACAGAGGATGAGATGGTTGGATGGTATTACCAACTCAGTGGATATGGGTTTGAGCAAACTCCAGGACATAGTGAAGTTCAGGGAAGCCTGGTGTGCTACAGTCCCTGGGGTCACAGAGTCGGACACAACTGAGCGATGAACAACAGCAACAACAACAATAATGTTTTATATCTTGTTTTTTTTTCCCAATAGTTTTATGTCTTTTTTCTTCAATACTTGTATATCTTGAATATTTTTCCTTATTAAATATTCCTCGAAAATGTGATTTTTAAAAAATGGCTTAAATAGGAGTCCTCTATTTTTGTCATGCCGTTTATTACCAGTGCCTTGGTATCAAATATATCTCTCTGGTGAACATCTTTGTACCTAATCTTTGTCTGCACCTATAGTTATTTCTCTAGGAAGAGTTACTAGGAGTGAGCCACCTAAGTAAGGTTGAAAGTGTTGATATGTAAAGACTGTACATATCGAATGGTTAGACTGTTCTTCAGAATGGTCTCAGTTTACCTTCTACCTACAGCGTATGAAGTGTTTTTATCAGTTCCTTTTACCAACCTACCTTATTGCACCCTAGGCAACACTGGGCCTACAGTTTAAAAATGTTTTCCCCAATTTGATGAGTGAAAATAACATGCTGTTGTTTTAAAGTACACTTACTTGTTGATGATGTTGAACACTTCCCATGTTTCATGGCCAATTGTATTCTTCTTTCTATTACTATTTATTAGCTGATCATCTTTTGCCCATTTTTCTGTTGACATGTTATTGACATGCATCTTGATGCTTATTTTATTCAGCTCTTCTGTTCTTTTACTGGGCATTAAAAAAAATACTCTTAAATTTTTGACTTAGATTTTTTAAAACAATTCTTTAAAAAAAATTTTTTTTTTTTTTTTAAATTTTTGACCCTGCTGCACAGCATGTGGGATCTTAGTTCCTGAACCAGGGATCAAACCCATGCACCTTGCATTGGAAACCTAAGGTCTTCACCACAGGCCCACCAGGGAAGTCCCTAAAATAAATTTTAATATAGAAAATTTTTTAGATGAAGTGTACTTACTTTCATTTATTATTAATTATGTTGTTATTTAGTCACTAAGTCATGTCCAACTCTTTGTGACCCCATGAACTGTAGTCCACCAGACTCCTCTGTCTATGGGGTTTTCCAGGCAGGAACACCTAAATGGGTTGCCATTCCCTTCTCCAGGGAACCTTCCCGACCCAGGGATTGAACTGGGGTCTCCTACAGTGGCAGGCAGATTCTTTACCATTGAGCCACCTTGGAAGCTCACTAATTATACTAGCATTGAATTAAATAGCCATATTAAAATTATTTAACAACTTACATGTTCACTACTAGTCTTTTTATATTGTGGTTTTAATTATTTTGATTGCCATCTTGTCAGCTAAAGTATAGGTTCTAACTGTTTAATGAAGGCTAATGATAGGGAAATGGTGGTAGTGTGTTTTCTGAGTCTTTGCATTATTTGAGTGTGGCTTGCTATACCTACATGTGTTCATATCTTCTTTAATGGCTATAGAAATCTTGAGTAAGGAAGTTTCCACCTTAAAGCTCTATACATATTGTTCCCTTGACCTCTAATATTTGTGTTAAGGAGATACCTGAAATCATCTGCATTTTGATCCTATTATAGCAAGTTGTGCTTTTTCTTTGGACATTTTTCATATTTTGTATTTAATTTTTAAATGGAAAATGTTTATGCACTTGGTTAGCCATTTTGTAGTACAGACTCAGGCCTTTTTACAACTTTAGCAAATATTCTTCTGTTATTTCTTTGATTATTCTTTCAATGCTCTGTTTTCTGCTTTCTAAGATTCCTGTTCTGTCTCTTTTGGCTTAATCTGCCCCTCATCTCTTATCTTTTTCTGTCACTAATTTTTGTTTTCCCTCCGAGTTCTGGGAGAATTTCTTGAGTTCCCATTCACTTGGGTAATTTGGTTTTTCTGCAGCATGCATTCTGTTATGTAGTCAAGCTCTTATTGTTTTAAATGAAGCCATACTTACTAAAAAAACAAATCAGCTCCAAGCAGCCTTTCCTGATCTCATGCTGTTCCATCTTCATGATTACTTTGCCCCATTTTTACAGGTGCAGTGCCTTCTTGCATCAAGCAGCTTCTTGAAAAATTGAGACTTTTATGAACATTTTTTTCTGACCATTTGAGTAACACTGTTTCAGAAGAGGCAGTTTCTGTCAAACTGGTTCCTATAGAACTATAGTAATTTTGTCCGAGTCTAGTGATTTTTTTCCTTGTCCGTTTTTCCTTATAGAAAGAAGACTAGCACCAGCTAAGAGGCAACTTGGTGTTAAGATTGGTTCTATGAAAACTTAGTATAGGTTCCTGGCTAAATACTTCACTTGAAGGAGGAAGGAAGAAAATGTATCTTTGTAGGATCAGATGAGAGACTTGATAAACTGGAGTGCACTGAATAACTTGTTTTTGTCTTTGGGTGGTATGGATGCTCACAGTATGAGCAAACACTGGCAGCTTTTGGACTGGGCATTGAACCCTTCCCCCCTGCCTTGGAAAGGGAGATCTTTACCACTGGATGGCCAGGGAAGTCCTGGTATCTTTTTCTAATTGAAGTGTAATTGATTTATAGTACAATGCACCTTTCTTTAATCTCATTCCACTTATACTATATCCAGCAGAGTTCCTTGTTATTTCTGGCATGTTGAGCACCTTTCCCTGATATTGAGCACTGAAAGCAGTCTTCATTCTTTTGATATTTCTTTGATCGTCTCATTGAGAATCTAGGAATGGGGTAAGTAGAGGTCTGAGTCTCTACTGTTATCTCATCAGAAATACTCCCCTCCCCCCTTTCATTGGCTATTAAATTCTGAAAATGTTCTCAGTCATGGATGTCCCCACATCTAGGAAAAATAAGGTCATAAATATTAAGATTGAGGGATGAGAGTGGACAGGTGAGTAAGAATGAAAAGCTTCAGTGATTGTGTGAAACTGGGAAGATTGGATTTCAGTATTGGGCTTATTTAGCTCTGGAGTGCCTTTAGCAAAGCTTCTGATTGTTACTTTAAGAAATTTGGGGATGCAGTAGCCCCTGGTGACACACTGGTCAACAAAACCAAGAAAATAGGGCTGGGTTAAATTTAGGGTAACCAGCGGTCCCAGTCTGTCCGGGTGGGGATAGAATCTCAGGATTCGGGACTTCCGTATTAAAGCCAGGAATGTACTGGGCGTGAACTGATCACCCTAGCGTAAATTATGCCTTTGCATCTGTGGTCTCTTATATATGCAATGAGATTTCATGCTCCAGTGAATGTCCAGAGTGCTCTCCTTCCACTGATAGAGCACACAGCATTTAGCCTGCAAAGCGTGAGAGTTCTTTTTCCATTTGTTTTGTTGAATAAATTCTACAAACTCTGATTGCTCCCGAGTATAGTCAGTTTTTTAGCTATTTTCTGAGATAACTCTGGCAAATAGGCATTCTTTGATGTTTTCTTTCTAAAAATTATTAGGATTAGTCTTTAAAGCTAGGGGCATCTTTAGTATATCCTTTGAGATGTACAATCCATGAGATTTGAGCCACGATCATAGATTTAGAGTTTTAGACAAATTAGAAGTCCTACAGTGAAAATACAGGGTTCTTTCTAAAAGTCATAAAGGATTAGGACATTTGGGAGCAATTTCAAAAAAGTTGTTTGATTAGAGAGTTGCCAAGGATTTAAATAAAGGTACACACCCTGGACTGTTACTTCTAATGTTGTGTTTGCCACTTGGCCTGCCTTTTTAAGTGCCTTTGAGTTGCCCCTCAGTGGAACAAAAGCTCTTAAGAAATCTGTCTGTTAAGATGAATTTCTCCCTCCATGCGAAGAGTTGACTCATTGGAAAAGACTCTGATGCTGGGAGGGATTGGAGGCAGGAGGAAAAGGGGATGACAGAGGATGAGATGGCTGGATGGCATCACCGACTCGATGGACGTGAGTTTGAGTGAACTCTGGGAGTTGGTGATGGACAAGGAGGCCTGGCGTGCTGCGATTCATGGGATCGCAAAGAGTCGGACACTACTGAGCGACTGAACTGAACTGAACTGAACTGTGATATCTTCAGAGCCCACTGTTAATAGCTGGGGAGCAATGAGGCTTTTATTTGGATAGATGAGAATGACATCTATATATTTCTTAGAAATTGTTTCAATCCTTTATGGGCATCTGGCCTCGGGAAACTCCTCCAACCCCTGCTTTTTGTTTTTGTTTGGCTTTGAATCCCCCTTCAGACAAAATAGTTCAGATCAACTAGAAATTCTCAGATGTGTCCTTAACTGAAATCCTCAGAGGGCAAATTGAACAGAGAAATGTCATCCAGTCCTCTTCAGGCCTTAAGCCACACTTAAAAAAATTTTTTTTAATTTAATTTTAATTTTTTAAATTGGAGGATAATTGCTTTACAATGTGTTAGTTTCTACTGTGCAGCAAAGTGAATCAGTTTATCAGTTATATATATATATTCCTTTCCCATTTAGGTCACCACAAACCATTGAGTAGAATTCCTTATGCTGTATAGTAGGTTCTCATTAGTTATCTATTGTATATCTTTTATTTCTCTCTGTTACTTTTTGGGTGAATGCTGGTTACGGCCAATTTTATTTATTGGTGTCTGATTTTGTTATACTCTTTTAAGTAGTGTTGGACTTGCTCTAGTGAGTAATTAAATTATTTGGAATAAGTTGGATTCTTTTGAGGCTTGCTTTTAAGCTTTTAGGTGGATCTAGGGCAGCCTTTAATATAGTACTTGTTTAACCTTACTACTAAGATTATGCTTTTGTAAAGACTCTTATCTGGGCCTTGCCAGGCAGCGCAGTGGTGAAGAATCCACCTGCAAATACAGAAGATGCAAGAGACACCAGTTAGTTCCCTGGGTTGAAAAGATCCCCTGGAGCAGGAAACGGCAATCTGCTCTAGTATTTTGCTTGGAGAATCCCATGGACAGAGGAGCCTGGTGGGCTACAGTCCACGGGGTCACGAAGAGTTGGTCATGACTGAGAGACTGAGGACACAAACACAAAGAGTCTATCTATTATTGTCTCAGATAGTAGGAGCCATTCTGGCTGCTGAGAACACAGTGTTCCTGGTCTAATGTGAGTCTGAGGTTTCTGGAGCTTCTTTTCTTACAACTTTCTGGAGCTTCTTTTCTTGCCTGGGGCAAGTTTTCACTCACAAATGCACAGTTTAGTGTGGAGTCAAAGACTGGAAGGGACCCTTCTGCAGATGTCTCCTTGATCTCTCCCTGCGCAAGTTCTTCTATTGCAATGTTCTGCCTTACAAATCTCTGCTCCTTGGTCTTCCTGCTCTTTGTCTTCACAACTCAGCAGGAAGGAGAGCTGAACACTCAGAATTCTGACTTCTCCCTCCCTACTCTGTGGCTCTGAAACTGTTTCCAGCTAGAAAGCCAGGCAATTGTAGGACTCACCTATTTAATTTCTCTTGTATTGGGGGTTATATCATGCTCTGTCTTCCTGCGTTTTATAGTTGTATAAGGCAAGAGGCCAACCTTGTCATCATTCTCAGTGCTCAGTCACTTAGTCGTGTCTGACTCTTTGCAGCCCCACGGACTATAGCCCACCAGGCTTCTCTGTCCATGGGATTTTCCAGGCAAGAAGACTGGAGTGGGTTGCCATTTCCTCCTCCAGAGGATCTTCCCCACCCAGGGATTGAACTGTGTTGCCTGTGTCTCCTGCGTTGGTTGATGAATTCTTTGCCACCTGGGAAGCCCATCCTTGTCAGGGCTACTCCCTAAAGTCCATAAACAAATGTCCTGCAATTGGCATTTTGTGTTTCCTCTCTTATGTTTAGAGGAAAATTTTATAGGTTGTTTTTGCTGACATGTAGTTGGAGAAGGCAGTGGCACCTCACTCCAGTACTCTTGCCTGGAAAATCCCATGGACAGAGGAGCCTGGTAGGCTGCAGTCCATAGGGTTGCTAAGAGTCAGACAGAACTGAGCAACTTCACTTTCACTTTTCACTTTCATACATTGGAGAAGGAAATGGCAACCCACTCCAGTGTTCTTGCCTGGAGAATCCCAGGGATGGTGGGAGCCTGGTGGGCTGCCATCTATGGGGTTGCACAGAGTCGGACACAACTGAAGCAACTCAGCAGCAGCAGCAGCAGTTGGTCTTTGCTTCCTAATTTAAATCATTGTCTTCGTTGGTATCTTCCTAACAAGTCTTTGTCACTTATGTAGGAAGTCATGTGTTACCAGGGACAGTCTGGTTCTCTTTCTATTAACAGGAATAGAAGCAATGCTCTAAGCAGAGGTGATACAGATTTTTGCCTCACATGTGGCAGCATTTCATAGAATACACAAGAACTTGGCCATTGATTTTTCTCCTATTGCATGTGGTTTCAGGCATATTCTTTAGCTGATGAATTCACCACCTACTCTATTCTTGGGTCATGAATCTGTAGGCTTGAATTCCATTCTGAGAGCCAAAGCGTTGTAACGTGCTGAGTTTGTTGGTTTGCTGCCTGGAAAATTGTTAGGGCAAAATTGATACTTTGATTGGAAGGGAAAGAGGCAGATTTTCAGATGAAAGATGTTCAATTCCAAATAATATGAAAGAATTTTGGCTTACGTAGAATTAGATGTATATTGAAAAAGAGAAAGAAGTTCAACCCATAAATAGTGGTGAGTGGGTATCATAAGACTACAGGTAAGTAGGGTAACCATATAGCCTGTTGCTAAGTACAGTGCTGGTTTATGCCTGTTGTCCTAAAGTAATTATTAATCGCATCCCCTTTCTCTATGGAAAGTATCATGCTTTTTGATGGCTTTACACCACAATGGTTTTATACCATATGACTATATATATATATATATGTATGTGTGTATGTATATCTATCTATATCTATTTATCTCTATATAAAGTCATCCTACTTGCAAAAAATAGTTTAGATTAAACAAAGTAATGGTTATATTTTTGGTTCTTGTCATTCTTCTTGAATGATGGATTTACTGTTTACTTTGTAATTTAAATACTATTTAGTGACTGCTAAGTGCGTGTTGGATGCTTTTTTTCCTTTAATTTTTGGTATTTTTCCTGCAGATGATCTCAATGCCACCCACCAACACTGTGTTTTGGCTGGTTTACCACCTCGCTTTAGTTCCACCCACCGAGTGGCAGAGGTAAGTGTAAATAAAAATGTGACTCAGACTTAATTGGATGTGACAGAAGTGGTTGCATGAGCAATTTATCATAGAACTTTGGAAGACTATTTGATAGGAAAATTGCTTCCATCTAACTAGACTTTAGCCTCTGTTTACTTGCTTTTTGAGCTTTGAGTGGTGTTGAATCCAGTTGTAAAAAGTGTCTTCACAGCCTGGGCTAAGTGTTTTGCTTCTTCTGAGTTGTGTTTCTTGGAAAATGTGCCTGCAAGAGGGGACCTTGGCAGGTGTTGCTGGTTGGAGATTTTCTAAAGTGTTGGTACCTGTCAAGGTCAAGGTCAAGGTGGTGACTGGAACGAAATTGGGTAGATCTGTGTGCTTGTGCATGTGTTAGTTGTAACTGGGCTCAGAGGGTTGAGAATTTACATTCCCATTAACTTTTGGGTCAGGCTTCTGGGCATGTGAATGTAAATTAAAAAGACATTTACAGTGGTGCCAGGGAATTTCTGAACTCCCCAGTCAGGTTCTAACCCACGCTTGATTGCTGAATTCTGCCACTTGCAGTGGCTGATAGTCAGCTGATTAGACTAGCTCTATCGAATAGAAAGTTGAGAGACGAGGGAAGCCCTTAGGAGTCACCCTGGGATGCTGTGTGTGCTTGCTTAGGAAGAGTTGTAGAGAGCAGGGAGGATGATCATGGAAAGTCGACCTCGTATCCAAAGTTGTTGTCCATGCTTTGCTTTTACAGCTTGACTTTTCACCACGCTGCAGGGGGACCGGTGTGAGAAAGTTGGGCAGAAGGGGTAAAATAAAGTATTAAGGAAACACAGACACAACCTTTCTAGTCCTGATACTATAGTCTATAAGGCAATGTCATGTGTGCTGGTAATTAAGTAGCTTTCCTGGTAGACTGGTCAAGCTGCTCAGTGGCTGAGATGGCGTGTGTCTGCTTAAGTCAAGATGCCAGCAAGCCCATCAAACATTCTCTCCTCCCCACTTTCTCCTTATCTCCCTTTCTTGTTTCTTCCATTCAATCATTCATCTAAATATTCGAGGGCCTGTTCTGTGTCCAGCAGCATTAAAGGCTTGAGAGAGAGAAAAAGAGAGAGCCATCAGCTTGACGGGTATGCCCACTAGTTTTGCTGAGCTAGTTTTTCAGTTTGAGAGGCAAATATTAAATAGACAAACACACAAATAATTTATCTTAGAGACCTAAAAGTAAGTTCTATTAGAAAAGAAGACAGGAAGAAAGGAAAGAAGGGAGGGAGGAGGCAAGGGACAAAGGGAAGGAGGGAAGAGGAAGAAAGGTGAAGGGAGGAGTGAAGGAAGGCAAAAAGAAGTGAGCAAGCAGTTATCGAGCATCTTACGTGTGCTTTGTGTTGTGCAAAAAAGATTTCATTTTTGTATAATGCAAGCTGGTATAGACATCTGTCTTTCTAGTCTGAACTTTACAAGAATTCTTTTGAGTGTGTGGCTACTTACACGTATCTTTGCATCTTTCCTAATTCAATCTGGAAGAGTGAACAAGGTGATTAGTGCTGTGCTGAGAGGGCTAGTATAAAATGATGAATAAGAAGTTTGGGAAAATGTATTTGATAAGGATAACAATCATATCTAATCAGAGTGTTCTTATGAGGATTAAATGAGTTAATATGTGTAAGTGTTTTAGAACAGTGGCTGATACAGAGTATGCCTGCAAAGAATGTTAGCTGCTGTACATGTATATTAAATTGCTCCTACCTCTACTACTACTGTTGCTACAGCTATTACTACTACTATTACTATTACTGCCTTTAATTATCCTGATGAAAAGCTGGTGGGAGACGGGAACAACCAAAACTGTGTGGGGAAGGTGATACTGTCGCCGTTGATACACTGGAATGAACACAGTAAAGCAAGAGAATTTATGTCATCAACAAATCTTAATTGGAAGAGTTGCTATTGACTGAAAGCTACTACTCAGAAGAAGGGAAGTGATTTTAGTTCTATCATCCATTCTGCAAACTTCTGTTGAACTTTCTAGTGTTCACCGTATTCTTTTAGACACTTGTGAATAGCAGTAGTTGACATATGTGGTATCTTTAAGATGCTTCCCGTCTAAGAGGAGGTAAAGTACAGAATAGAGAGTAGCAAAACAGCATAAGACTTCACGAGTGACCTGACAGGTAGATGTGTAAGACTTGAATGTGTAGGGATTAGGGAATTTTAGGACAGTTAAGGTCAGCTAATGGGATGAGGACTCAGGTGGAAATATTGTGATTGGTTTGGGATGGGGATACAACGGGAATATTGAATGCTCAACTTTGACTGAATCCAAGGATTGCCAGGAAAGGAGTGTTAGCAGATAAAGGCTGATTCCTGAATGGGGCCAAATTGTGAAAGATCTGAATATTTGGTGTGTTTGGAGTTGGGGTTGGACAAGGAGGTCTGGTGTGCTGCAGTTCATGGGGTTGCAAAAACTGAAACTTAAATTAGGGGTTTTCCTGGGGGCTCAGACAGTAATGAATCTGCCTGCAATGCAGGAGTGAAGTTGCTCAGTCGTGTCCAACTCTTTGCAACCCTGGATTGTAGCCTACCAGGCTCCTCCCTCCATGGAATTTTCCAGGCAAGAGTACTGGAGTGGGTTGCCATTTCCTTCTCCGGGGATCTTCCCGACCCAGGCAGACGCTTTAACCTCTGAGCCACCATGCAGGAGACCCAGGTTCAATTCCTGGGTCAAGAAGATCTCCTGGAAAAGGGAATAGCAACCCACTCCAGTATTATTGCCTGGAGAATTCCCAGACAGAGAAGCCTGGCAGGCCACAGTCAATCGGGTCACAAAGAGTTGGACTTGACTGAGCAACTAACAGTTTCACTTTCACAAACTTAAATTGGTTGGTGAACTGAAAGTCACTCAGTCATGTCCGACTCTTGAGACCCCATGGACAGTAGCCTGCCAGGCTTCTCTGTCCATGGGATTCTCCAGGCAAGAATACTGGAGTGGGTTGCCATTTTGCTACTCCAAAATTGGTTGGTAGATGGGGGTTATCAATGATTTATTTATTGCAGTATTGACATATTGGAGGTATCTTTTGGAAGATGAAAATGATAAAGACATCAATTAAACCTGTTAGTCTGAACTAAAGTAGAGGCATCAGGAGAAAAGAAGAAATTTCCTTGACTCATGTAGGAAATGTAGTGACAGACTTGGCAACTGAATGCAGTGGAGGAGGGAATGTAAGAGTGAATGAGTGGGTGAATGAATGAATGGGTGAACAAGTGAATGAATGAACACACTAACCAGCTATCTCTTTACTGTGTGCTTGTTGTGTGCCAGGCTCTTGGGTGACTCTGAGGTTGCAAGTCTGGGTGATTTGGAAATGACATTACTGTAAGCAGGTAGTTCTAAGACACTAGGGAAAGAATATAGTTGACTTTCAAACAGTCTGAGTTAGAGCTGCCAAGTGGAGAGGTCCAGCAGACAAATGGAAATTGGGATTAAAACTTGTAAGAGATCAGGGCATTTTTCCTTCCCCACCTCCTGCAATAAATACATACTCAGAAGTTCCCAAAAGGAGCCCTTCAGACTGTGTTTTTAAGGGACACTTCTGGTCTTACTTCCTTTTTTCCTAGATGACCAACTTTACTAAAGTGGCAGTGCTATAAAAATGTCCTGAGGTTTAGTTTCTCTGTTTAGTTATAGCTGTTTATTTGTGTCTTCTAGTTTTTAGGGAAAATTTTGAGCATTACTTTATTTATTAAAAAAAAAAAAGGAATGGAGATGTACAGTGATGCTCTTAGGAGAAAAATATAATCCCAAACCTGCATCTTTTATCTCTACTTTAGTTGAAGCTTATGATATTTTACTGATTAGATACATACAATGTGAATGATGTGACTATCCTGCTTTCTATATTGTAGATCACGGTCAGCACACGCTATGGTCTGTGGGCCAGCCAGCTGTTTTTATAAATAAAGTTTTATTGGAACCCGGCAATGCTTGTGTATTGTTTATGGCTGCTTTGGAGCTACAATGGCAGAGCTGAGTAGTTGAACACAGACCTTATGACCTGCAAGCCTAAAATATCTACTATCTGGCCTTTTTTAAGAAAAATTCACTCACTCTGTTTTGCATGATCCTGTATATACAGGCTTCAAAAATTATCTTAAAGTTAAATGTAGTAGTCTTTTTTTAAAAAATTATCATTTTAAAGTTAACTTTTTACTTCTACCAAAAGTCAAAAATGATAATATTCAATGCTGATGAAGTTACAGTGAAACTGTACACTAATGCACTTCTGTTAGTTTTTCTAATCGGCATACTTTTTGGAAAGCTATATTGGGATATGTCTAAAGCACCATGAATATTTTTATGATATGGTAAAGATATTGAATGATATCTTTGATCTCAAACCTAGGAAAAAATTCAAAAGAAGTATATATAAAAAACTATTTGCCTGGCATGATTAATAGTAGTGAAAAGTTGGATAAAACCTTAACACCTTTGTATTATGTGACTCACTAATTAAATTGTTAATATCATCACCTCATTGAGCAGCATTGCAAATGGTAGTTTGGAATACTTATGTACAAACAGTGATAAACAGCATATACATTGCTATGTATATATTGATTACACTATGTGTGGATGAAGAATCACACTCAATGAAAATAAAATAGGATAACTTGGCAGGATTATGTTTTTACTTATTTAAAACTTTTAATTTCATCTTACTGTTTTCAGTAACAGAAGAGGGAAAAGATTTTTTTCTGCATCACTATAGTTAACATTGCTGTTTCCTTAAATATATATGGAGAAAATCCATGCAACTTTATAGCCTTACTTGTTCTACAAATGACCTTTCCCTCATGCAGTATTAAATTTGACCTCTTTTCTGTGCCAAACAAAATGATTTGCTATTTTCTGCCTATTCACAATGTGTAGGAAGCAGATTGTTTTAAGGAAATGATGTTCTGAAATTCATTTTAGTTACTCAGAAGAAATCTATTCAGTTTTTGGTTGCAAAAATGTGATTAGGTTATATCTGATGATTCTCAATCTTTATTTGATTTTAGTTTAGTTTTTTTAAATTTGCTGGTTGTGATAGAATGTTCCTGGGATTCAACACAGAATATCAGTTTTTCTAAACTGAAATTTTATATATAATTATATTTTGAATAGGTAGTTACTCAAATGGTTCAAAACTCAAAAAGTATCTAAACGTGTACAGTTGATATAAGTCTTTCTTCACCCAACCAGCTCCTCTTCCCCAGAGGCAACCAATATTATCAGATATTTTTTATCCCTTCAGTGATATTTAATAAATATGTAAACAAACACATATGTATTTAATGATAATTTTAAAAAATTGTTACATAACTAGTAGCCTGCACACTACTCTGCACTTTTTGTTTTGCTTTATTTTAGTTAACCTTGATGAATAATTACTTGCCAGTATGCGATTCTTAGAGTAGGAGATTTTTTTAAAAGATATGATACCAAAAGCATAAGCTATCAAAGGAAAAATAGATGATTTGGACTTTATCAAAGTCAAAACTGTGATGCTTCAAAGGTTCAGTTCAGTTCAGTCGCTCAGTCGTGTCCAACTCTTTGCGATCCCATGAATCGCAGCATGCCAGGCCTCCCTGTCCGTCACCAACTCCCGGAGTTCACTCAGACTCATGTCCATCAAGTCCGTGATGCCATCCAGCCATCTCATCCTCTGTCGTCCCCTTCTCCTCCTGCCCCCAATCCCTCCCAGCATCAGGGTCTTTTCCAATGAGTCAACTCTTTGCATGAGGTGGCCAAAGTACTGGAGTTTCAGCTTTAGCATCATTCCTTCCAAAGAAATCCCAGGGCCGATCTCCTTCAGAATGGACTGGTTGGATCTCCTTGCAGTCCAAGGGACTCAAGAGTCTTCTCCAACGCCACAGTTCAAAAGCATCAATTCTGAGCACTCAGCTTTCTTCACAGTCCAACTCTCTGATCCATACATGACCACTGGAAAAACCATAGCCTTGACTAGACGGACCTTTGTTGGCAAAGTAATGTCTCTGCTTTTCAACATGGTATCTAGGTTGGTCATAACTTTTCTTCCAAGGAGTAAGCATCTTTTAATTTGAACAGTATGAAAAAGCTTCAAGGGTTACCATCAAAAAAGTTAAAAACACAACCCATAGAATAGGAGAAAATATTTGTAAATGTATTATAAATATATATATATGTCATATATCTCACAAGGTGCCCATTTTTAGAATACATAAAGAACTCTTATAAGTCAGTGATTGAAAAGATAAATCCAACTTTTTTTACAATTAAATAAATTTTTTAAATTAATTAATTTTAATTGGAGGATAATTGCTTTACAATGTTGTGGTGGTTTTTGCCAAACTTTGTACTTTACAATACTGTATTGGTTTTGCCATATATCAACATGCATCCGCCACGGGTGTACATGAGTTCCCAATCCTGAACCACCCTCCCATCTCCCTCCCCATACCATTTTTCTGGGTCATCCCAGTGCACCAGCCCCAAGCATCCTGTATCCTGCATCTAACCTAGACTGGTGATTTGTTTCTTACATGATATTATACATGTTTCAATGCCATTCTCCCAAATCATCCCACCCTCTCCCTCTCCCACGTAGTCCAAAAGTCTGTTCTAGACATCTGTGTCTTTTTTGCTGTCTCGCATACAGGGTTATTGTTACCATCTTTCTAAATTCCATATATATGTGTTAGTATACTGTATTGGTGTTTTTCTTTCTGGCTTACTTCACTCTGTATAATCAGCTCCAGTTTCATCCACCTCATTAGAACTGATTCAAATGTATTCTTTTTAATGGCTAAGTAATACTCCATTGTGTATATGTACCACAGCTTTCTTATCCATTCATCTGCTGATGGACATCTAGGTTGCTTCCATGTCCTGGCTATTATAAACAGTGCTGGATGAACATTGGGGTACACGTGTCTCTTTCAATTCTGGTTTCTTCGGTGTGGAATCCAATCTTTTAAAAAGGTAAAGGATCTGAATAGATATACCTCCAAAGGAGATATACAAATGGCCCATAAATACATGAGAAGATAGCTATAATCAGAATCACAGTAACAAGTGTTAATGAGGATATGCAGAAATTGAAGCCTTCATACATTGCTGGTGGGAATGTGAAATGGTGCAGCCATTTTGGAAAACAGACTAGCACTTCTTCAGAAGGTTAATATAGAATTACCATGTTGCCCAGCAATTCCATGTCTAGGTGTATACCCAAGAGAAATGAAAACTTGTATGTGAATGTTCATAGTAGCTTAATTCATAATAGCAAAGAGTGGAGAGCCCAAAGGTTCATCCTCTGATGAATGGATAAACAGGTGGCATATCTCTATGGCTGAATGATTTGATGATGATATTTGACAATAAACAGGAACGGGATACCGACACATGTTCAACAAGGAAGAACCTTGAAAATAAGACTGAGTGAAAGAAGCCAGTCACAAAGGACCACAGATTGTATGATTTCATTTATACGAAATATACAGAGTAGTCAAATCTGTAGACCCAGAAAGTAGATTAGTGCTTTCCTAGGGCTTGGAAGGCTGGTAGAAATGAGATGGTGTGACTGCTGAAATGGACAGAGTTTCTTTTTTGGAGTGATTAAAATGCTTTAAAATTAACTGAGGTGATGGTTGCTAATGCTGCTGCTGTTGCTGCTAAGTCGCTTCAGTCGTGTCCGACTCTGTGCGACCCCATAGACAGCAGCCCAGGTTCCCCCGTCTTTGGGATTCTCCAGGCAAGAACACTGGAGTGGGTTGCCATTTCCTTCTCCAATGCATGAAAGTGAAAAGTGAAAGTGAAGTCACTCAGTCGTGTCCAACTCCTAGCGACCCCATGGACTGCAGCGCACCAGGCTCCTCCATCCTTGGGATTTTCCAGGCAAGAGTACTGGAGTGGGGTGCCATTGCCTTCTCCGAGTGATGGTTACACAACTCAATATACTAAAAAACATTGTAGTATATGCTTTAAGTGGGTAAATTTTATGACATGTGAGCTATTATATATTTCAATAAAACCATTACCTAAAAAAACTAGTCCTGATTATAGGTTCTTTAGGAATATATATACATCTTCTGGGTGATTAGAGTTCATCTTCCTCTTTATATCAGATGACTTCTAATCACCCAGAAAATGTATACATATTCCTAACCCCTCTTTTTTTTGGTGGCAGCAAGTATGGCTTAACCAGAGTTCATTTAACTGGTCCCTTATTGATGGGAAGTTCTGTGTTGTTTTTAATCTTTTGTTATAGAAGATGGCATTTTAATTAATTGCCTCTCATGGAGTTTAAACCATACTTGTGAAAGTAAAGGTACAGGCAGAATATGTTTATAGACAGAATGTCATGAAAAAAAAATGTTGTAGAGTTGCCCGTGGGACAAAGGCGAGTGGTAATTTAATTCTAGCTTTTGTTTTTTCTTTGTAGCACATTAGAGCTGCTGCCCTTCTATTCCCAGCACTTTGGGATCGTCATGTTAAAATACCTAGTCAAGCTTCTGGTTTTGGCACAGAAACTTCGTTGTTTTTTTTTCCCCCCAGGCGTGCCCAGGTCACATTGTGTAAAGTGGCAGTAACCATGCAAAGAATTTTTGTACCAGGGGATTAGCCTTCAAGGTTATTTCGAAGGGATTCGTTTAAATTGTAAATAATAAAATAAAAATACTTTGGGGAGACATTTTCCTCGTTGGGTCTAAAGGATATTTATAGCTTGCTTTTTATCATCCTAGGAAATCATGTCATTATCAAAACAAACGGATGCACACTCCACCTGCATCCTCTTTTTTTCTGATGTATGCTCATTCAAAGGAGTTTGTCCCTTTGACCTCTGTTTGCTTCCGCAGATCAAAGAGGGATGGGCCCATTACCTGTGCCTTTGCTCATGCCCAGGTACTCAGTGATGCCTTTGAACATGCCTTGAGGGCACGAGTCACAGATTCTCCCGATTTGAAGGTTTCCTTCTGCCAACGACTTGCAGCTGCCTAGTGTACACTCTCTTGCCGAAAAGGAAAATGGATCCTTTGCTCTGTGTTTATAGCTTCATTATCCCCCCATTGCTGTTGTATTTTGGGTGATTTTGAACCAGTTCCCCTGTCTGTATACCTTTTTATTTCCCTCATTGTTAGGTACAGGGCACTTGAGATAAAGTCAGCATCCTTGACTTCTTGGTTAATTAGTTATTCCTCCAATAGGTACTTAGGGCCTATATCCCCTGGTGGCTCAGATGGTAAAGAATCTGCCTGCAATGCAGTAGACCCAGGTTCGATTCCTGGGTCGGGAAGGTCCCCTGGAGAAGGGATTGGCAACCCACTCCAGTATTTTTGCCTGGGAAATCCCACGGACTGAGGAACCTGGCAGGCTACAGTCCATGGGGTCACAGAGTCGGACATGACTGAGTGACTAACACTTTCCAATAGGTACTTATTAAGTTTTTGTTTTATAGATATGTGTGTGTGTGTGTGTGTGTGTGTGTGTGTGTATACATATACATATATATTTAAGACTCAGGGACTTCCCTGGAGGCCCAGTGGTTAAGACTCCATGCTTCCACTGCAGGGGGCACAGCTTCAGTCCCTGGTCAGGGGACTAAGATCCCACATGCCTCACAACAGGGCCAAAAACAAGCAAAAAGACTCAGTTCTAGGCGCTGTGGCATATGTAGAGTATATACATTTGGAAACAGGGCATTAGCTTCCAGAAGCCTACTCTCTGGAGATATGAAGCCCACGTAATAAGAAAACAGCAACATGCGTGGTCCAGAGGAGGCCAAGCTGGGAGCCAAGAGCCCAAGGAGAAAGCTGCTGTCATCAGTCTTGGGTTAAGAAGCATAGGCTGAGTTGTGAGGGCAGCAGGTGAATGCCCAGGAAGGGGACAGACATCCTAGGAAGGGAGGCGTTGGTAAACTGGAGTTCGCTTATCATCTCAGTGGCTGGTTCTGTCTCCGCAGTGCTCGACGGGGACCTTGAGTACATCTTACAGCGCTGCCAGGTGGCCCTGCAGAATATCCGCGATGAGGCAGACAACGGTGAAATCTCTTTGAAATCCTTGGAGTCAGTGGTTTTGAAACAAGGAGAAGAGATCCACAACGAGGTAAGGGCTTCCGAGAACTGTGGTGATTCTGTCCTACTTGTAGCTAACAAAGGAATCGGCCACTGTTAGCTGTGAGTGTAAGAGACCAAGGATGGTTCATTGCTTACAACAAGACAGCAGCCAGAGCATCAGCATTTTCATGCCAGTTCTGCCAGCCTTTGTCTCCACAGTGCACAGTGGGCCAGGTAGCATATGCCAGATAGCATGTGCATGGAGGGTTTATATTCTATTAATAGGAGAGGAGACTTCCCTGGTAGCTTAGCTGCTAAAGAATCTGCCTGCAATGCAGGAGACCCCTGTTCGATTCCTGAGTCAGGAAGATTCCCTGGAGAAGGGATAGGCCATCCACTCCAGTAATCTTGGGCTTTCTTGGTGGCTCAGATAGTAAAGAATCTGCCTGCAATCTGGGAGACCTGGGTTCAATCCCTGGGTTGGGAAAATCCCCTGGAGGAGGGCATGGCAACCCATTCCAGTATTCTTGCCTAGAGAATCCCCATGGACAGAGGTGCCTGGCAGGCTACAGTCCATGGGGTTGAAAAGAGTTGGACACAAATGAGTGACTAAGCACAGCACAATAGGAGAGGAGCCTGGGCTGGGGTAACCTATTCGTGATGGGCAGTAGGCATGCCTATCCTTTGCTCCAAATCAAGGCACATCTGTTTCCTCTAAGTCTGTTATCAAACCTGCCCTTTATTTTAGGCAGAGAAATTATATTTTCCAAGGGTATTAACCATACACACATCCTTGCAATGAGATTCTGAAACAAAAGGCAAGACGTGTAGAAATGCAGGAGGCCCATGAAGGCTAATCTTCCAGCGAGGACTGATGGAAACTGAAGGCGAATCCTCAGAGCAGGTGAACCGTAGGAGCCATGCCTTTTGTTTACAAAATTATGAATCTGTGAGACCAGCAGGTCTGGGTCCCCTGAGTCAGTGTTTCACAAACTTTGTTATTTTCATGAATACCCGGTCAATTTTTGCCATATCTTTGGACTGTATCTGTTGTTATCTTTTCAATACTTTTTAAAGAATCAGCTCATTTTTTATGTAAATAAAAATCTTTAAAAAGGAAGCTTTATGTTACCACTTTTAAGTGGAAAGCCAATATCAGCAGCCAGAAGAAAAAGTAACCAGAAAACTCTAGCCTGTGAAAACAGCAGTGTTATGCTATTCTAGCAGATGCTTTTGGCTAAAGAAAGTTCTGGGCCTACGGTCTTCATTTTTCATGTTAAGAAGTGAGGTTAGTGCAGAACTTCATACACTTTCTAAAAGTCATTGAATTCTACACTGAAAATGGGTGAATTCTGCAGTGGGTGCATGTGTGTGTGCTCTTCAGCATAACTGACTCTTTGCAACCCTATGGACCATAGCCCACCAGTCTCCTCTGTCATGGGATTTCCCAGGCAAGAACACTAGAGTGGGTTTCCATGTCCTCCTCCAGGGGATCCTTCCAACTCAGGGACTGAACCCGCATCTCTTGTGTCTCCTGAATTGCAGGTGGATTCTTTACCCCCTGAGCCACCTGAGAAGCCCTTTATGGTGGGTAAATATACCTTAAAAAAAAAAAAGGTTACCAAGTGGTGGAGGATTATTGAAGATTATCATCAATCAAAGAGTTTTTCTTGATGTAGTTAGAACGATTGGTGGAGAATTTGGAATACAAAAATGTTCTCAATCTTCTTTTCAATAAATAATTACTGAGCATGCACAAAGCACTCTTTCTGGGTGCTTTTGGATAGACTGGTAAATAAACTAGACATTCTAGTGCAGGGAGATGATGATAAACAATAAACACCCTCCATCACTTCACTACATAATATGTTGGAAAAAGTTAAAGTAGAGGAGAGTGAGAGAAGCAGAGCGCATCCCCACTGTAAGATGTCCTTTGAGCAGAGATGTGAAGGAGGCGAGGGAGGGAGCATGTGGCTATCCAGGTCACAGCGTTTCAGGCAGAGGGAAAAACCGCTGCATGGGCTGTGCAGTGGGAGAATGCCGGGTGTTCCTGGACTAGCTGAGGGACAGTCCCATGTAAGTGGCAGGAGTGGGGCTGAGAGTTCCAGGAGATGAGGTCACGGAGACGGTGCCAGGGGCCGAGAAGCTGAAGGCTGTATTGGTCGTTGGAGGTGTCTGTAAGGACCAGGACTTTCCTTTTTACTTTGAGGGTAATAGGGAACCACTGAGGGGTTTTGAGCAGAGGAGAACAGTGTTCACACAGAGCCATTAATATTTTCTTTCAATGTTTTTTTTTACTGTGATACAAGTCACATAGTATAAAACATACTATTTTAAACATATTTAACTATATGGTTCAGTATCACTATGGTTCACCTTGTGGTACAACTCTCACCATCATCCGTCTCCCAAATGTTTAGCTTTCCTAACCTGAAACTCTGTCCCCGTTAAACACTAAACTATATCCCCATTAAACACTTAGGTCCCCATTCCCCATCCTCAGCCCCCCTGCCCCACCATAGCCCTGACCCCTGGCATCTACCAGTGTACTTTCTGACTCCATGGATTTCCTGTTCTTATGTGTGTGGGATCAAACAGTATTTGTCTGTACCGCCTGTATATTGGAAAGAATTTAACTTAATATGTGTTCTATATGTTTTGTGCCACTTCTTCCCCCCCACCATGCTGTACAGTAAGTTCTTATTAGTTAGCTGTTTTATACATAGTAGTATGTAAATGTCACTCTGTTTCCCGATTTATTCGCCCTACTTTCCCTGCTTCGTGTCCATACATTTGTTCTCTACATCTGTGTCTCTATTTCAACATCATATAATATCTTTAAAAAGATATTTAATTATCTTATGAGCTGTTCCGTAGTTTGTGAAATATGCCGTAATCTCTAGAACCAAAAGCAGAGAAATTCTGCCTTTTAGGGAAATAATAATCACTTCTAACGCTCAGCTAAATCCAGGAGTGACTTCCTCACTCCCTTTGTCTGCTAAGTAGCCTGTGTTCTCTGCCACCAATTCCTGCTGGAGACACTGCTGAGAACTAGAACTTGAGGAAAGAGAAGCATCTGTGGGCCTGATGACCTCACTCAATTAGACTTGGATGCAAGGTTTTGTCTTCCTCCATATCACCTTCTGTAAACACCTTGCAGTTTTAGGAGCCAGGCTAGCGATGCACCAGGATGGATGTGTTCTTTAATACATATGTGGGCTCTTTTCCATCCTTTCTGGTCTTTCGTGACTGACTGCGATGTTTTGTTACCAGTGATGGGTGGGGGTTGTCTGTAAAATCACACTGTTTATCTAACCAGAGGGAAAATACTGTAATCTGAACCCGTGTGCTTCAGAAAGTGGCTGGCTGCTTTTGACACTGTATATCTTAGTGGGGTGAGGATGGGGGCAGAGATGTATCAGAAATGTTAGCCCCTTGAGGCTAGCCTCGGCTTGAATGGGGAGGTCTTAAATCTAAGTAGCATGCTTACCAGTCTTCTCCAGTCCCCCAGTCTTTGATTCTTCAAGGTCATGTCCTTGCTTTCAGAATGAATTCCATATTTCGGGGCCCATCATCAGATCCCCTTCTTTTGCCCTGCGAGCTGGCATGCTCACACCCTTCTGTGTACTCTTGTGTGAGTGAGAGCAGGGGTGTCCATAATCCTTTCCGCACTTCTTACTGTGTGCTTTCCTCTCTCTCAAAGGCCTTTACTGGACTGATTATAGGATGAAGCCCTTGGTTTTATGTCTGCAGACTTTTGGGCTGTCCGGGTTTAACTGTGGTTGGTTTTCCTTGTCTTAGATAGGTTCTAACTAAGCAATTTGGGGACTTTGGAGATTGGAACTCAGTACCTGAAGGATATATTGTTTTTCCAATTTAAGATGCTTAAACAGATTTTTGGTCAAGTTTAATAGAACTTTGCTCTGTGTTTATATAATCATCTTTTCCTTCTTAAAAATGATAAAATGTGGAATTCATTCTCGTCACTTAGTAAATTTCCTCTAGGAGAATGATTGAGTTGGCCAAAAAGTTCGTTCAAGTTTTTCCATGCCCAAAGGCTTCATTCAGGTTTTTCTATAAGATGTTACGAACATAAGATGTTATGAACATAATATGTTGGCCAAATGAACTTTTTGGCCAACCCGTTACTATTTGATGTCATCATTTGATTCTCATTTTGTCCTGATCAGACCTGCATCTTCCTTAGAACTCCTGGTAAAGGGCTTTCATGGAGTAACTCTTTGTAGATTGGACCCTAGCATCTCTCCCTGTTCTAATATCTAATATTAGATATTAATATCATTCTAATATCTTTCTGCTTGAAAACACTTATTTTATTTATTACAGTGAGACATTTACCCTTCATGGAGTGGGCATGTTCCCACCCCGCATGCATAAGCTGACCTGGGATCAAACCAAGGATTGAAACTAGGCAGAAGCAGGTGGCGTTTGCTTACCTGTAAGAGTGATGCAAATGATTTCCAACTGAACAGTGATATAGTGACTCAGAAATGTGATTTGGGAATCTTATAAGCTTTGCTCCCCATTGCCTAAGTTCCCAGTGACTATGGTTCACGTCAGCAGATCGATTCTGTTTGTGCTTCACCTTCAGATTTTTCTAGACATGTCTAGGAGAAAAACTTTTCTTGATTGACCTCTCTTTTGGCTATCCCACGAGCAGTCAGGTGCAGGTGAATTAGAAAGGTTCCAAGAGATGATTCTCTGGGTCACAGCTATGTAACTAACACTGTTGAAACGTGTTCATTTTTCTCTGACGATTCAGAAGGCCCTTCAAGATCCTGCACGTTCTCTAGACTTGTCAGTGTGCCTTCCAACACCTGTGGGTATTACGTATCATTGTACTGCCATTATGCCAAAGATCAGATAATAGTGAATTTCCATTAAGTGCCTGTCTGAAACCTGGGAGTGTGCTTTAAAAGCATCGTGAACAATGACAGCACCTCAAGAGAAGCTGAGAGCCTGGCGGGAGGGACTGCCCTCTGGAGAAGGGCTGAAGAGCCTCCTCTAGTCATGCTAGACCATCGTCAGTCAGCCAGTATGGGGAGACTGATTCTCTCAGCCTTGAAGTAATAGGATTTGTGCTCTATTCTGAGTCCTGACCCTTTGGTTTTGTGCAGCATCTGCCCTGCCTCTTTCCTTCCTCATCAGCAGACTTTGGGGTAGAAAGGTGGACGACTGCTTTTATTTTGGTAACTCAAACTGAATCAGGCAGCTGGAAATATTTTTTGCTTTCTTAATTAATTTTAAGCAAAGTGCCAACTGCTTATCTTGGCAATGTTAGAACTGGCGAGGGCAGCATTTGATGAATATCCTGTAATAGTTTTTGCCCACAATGTCAAAGTGAAAAAGCCAGGTTACAGAGTTGATGAAAATGCATGCCAGTGGGTTTCATGCCTACAAAGATTGTATCTCATGGGCAAAACTTCCACCCCTGAAAAAAAACTCTGTTGGGTATAAGTTTCAGAGGTTGAACTTTTCTGGACCGGCCTCAGTGGAACAGGGGGTGAGCATGAATTGACATGGTTGTTAAAACTTTTCTTGCTCAAAAATTTCATAAGATTGTGAGATTCTTGAGGACAATGAAGGCTGGGCCTTGTGGTCTCCTTTGGGCTGTATCCTTCGTATCTCCCAAGTGTCCAGCATGTTTGGCTATTTATTCATTATTAACCCACTTAATCCTCACCATAAAACTATGTGGTGAATATGTAATTATCTTTATTTTACAGATGACAGAGCTGTTCAGGAGTAGAGCCTAGAACTGACTCCAGAGACTTTATTCTTAATCATGACACTGTCTGCTTCAAAAGATAGTTGGGGCATCTAAGGAGGAAGTGAACATCATGATTTATTAAAATGGACAAGGTCTTTCTTTGCTTCCTTGTCCTATAGCGAGTTTCCAAGTATTCTCCACTCTTCTGAGTTTTCATTTACTGAAATCCAGACTCTATAGTACCTTCACAGGCTCAATGAACTAATTACAAACGATAATTATTTTGTTTCCTGGGATATCATGGTTGCCAAGACTTGTATGTTTTTTCTCATAATGGAAATAACCAGCCCAAAGATTAAAAAAAAAATTAAAAGCAGAACCCTTTCAACTCTCCCTAACATAGGGGCTTGATGCTTTATTGACAGGCTGTTCCTGTAATGTGAACAAATTTCATGTGAAATCTAAAAAGAACTCTTTTTTTCCCCCTTGTAATAAATAATGTTGTTAAACCTGTATTTTCAGAGAAGTTGAACTATACTTGTATTCATTTTCCTTTCAAAGCAGTTAAGTTTACCTCTGTTAACCACTGTCTTTTAATACCACAGATAAGGTTTAGCAGCTATTGTCTGAATATTGTCTACATTCCCTTTTTTCCCTGTTTAAACAGCTTTAACTGAAATCAGTTCTACATATCAAACAAACATTTAGTTAATGTAAACTAAAACCCTTTCATATGACTTGGTGTTCTCAGGTTAGTTATTTGAGCGATTTCCACCATTGTTAAATCTTCACAAGTTGCTTTTGTTTGCATGAAAGTTCAGCATGGATAAACAAACAAAAAATTCTTTGTGGTAACAGGTGAAGACTATAATAACTCTGTGCCTGTATATGGAACATGATTACCTTAGTAAAGCTAACCTTAACCAACATTAAGCTGTGAAAGCTCTACATTTCTTTAGACAACAGAAGTAAAAAGAGCTTTGGGATTAATGAAGTTGTACTTTGACGGTAAAATTTGCTTTTCAAGTTGAAGATAAGTGATAGAAAATACATAGGAAACAACTTCTTATTCTTTTAAAGCTTCAGTTAGTCTCTCACCTACATATATTGGGATTATTTCAGTGCAAGAAACAGAAGACTCAACCTGAAATGGTTTAAGCCACAGGGGCTTCAGGAATAGCTTGATCAAGAGTCAGTTGATCTGACCAGGACCTGGTTTTTTAATCTGTTCATCTTGTAGCTGCTTCCTACTGTGTTGCCTCCATTCTTCCCATTCTGCAAAATGGTTGCAGAATCCTTTTCCTGACTCTTCGGACAGTCTTATTCTGATCAATCATATGCCTGTTTCCCCAAGCCCATTTCTGTGGCTGGAGGAGTGTGGTGGGCTGATTGGATCAATCATATGCCTGTTTCCCCCAGCCCATTTCTGTGGCTGGAGGAGTGTGGTGGGCTGATTGGATCAATCATATGCCTGTTTCCCCCAGCCCATTTCTGTGGCTGGAGGAGTGTGGTGGGCTGATTGGCTCAGATAGGGTTCCATGGTCCACTCCTGCTATTAGAAGTGGACGCTACCCAGGCCACAGGGACTGAGACTGGGAAGGGCAGTGGGTTACCAGAGACTCGTGGGATTTGGCTAGAGTAAAAGGGTGCTGAGGAGAGAAATATTTGAAGCTTACTGTAGTGGGTTCTTAGGAAGGAAGAGAAATGACTAGCGGCTTCACTGTGCTTTTCACCCGTTGTCATTTGCCCTGACTGAATTGAAAGTGACAATTTGAATGGCTCTGTAGGTGTAATGTGTGCCTCCATAATTAACTTTATATTGTTCAGTTACATGAGCACCTTACTGCCAGCTCCTCCTGGCCCATGGGTAAATTCTTTGTCTATTTTAGATCTAAAAATACTTGAAATTGGTACCTCCTAATATGTGTCTGTGTTTTGCTCTTTTTGTTGTTTTTCAGTCGCTAAGCTGTGTCTCAGTCTTTGCAACCCCATGGACTACAGCACGTCAGGCTTCCCTGTCCTTCACCATCTCCCAGAGTTTGCTCAGATTCATGTCCATTGAGCCCTCTAACGATGTCATCTTCTGCCGCCCTCTTCTCCTTTTGCCTTCAGTCTTTCTGAGCACGAGGGTCTTTCCAGTGACTCAGCTCTTCGCATCAGGTGTCTGAGCACGAGGGTCTTTCCAGTGACTCAGCTCTTCGCATCAGGTGGCCAAAGGATTGGAGCTTCAGCTTCAGTCCTTCCAATGAGTATTCAGGGTTGATTTCCTGTAGGATTGACTGGTTTGACTCTTTAATAAAGATGTTTAATGAAAACATATTTTGTTCAATTATGCCTTTCCCACCCTACACAGCGCAGGCTGTCATGCGTTTAGGATCTCAGGATTTGTTGTGATTGACCCATAGCTTCCTCTTGTCTGAGTGATGAATGGTGACTGAAAACGCCCTCCTCAGCCTGACCTGGGCTTTCTTACTAAGCTCTACGTCTCCTTCCTCCTTGACTTTGTGAAAAGGCTCCAGAGACTTTGAGTTATGTTGGGAACTGGTTAGACTGAGCTTTTCTCTTTTTCTCACCCTGTGGCTGTGAAGTTACTGGAGGAGAGCTGAATGACGAAGTTCATTGTCCTTGACTGTCCGTCGTGGGGATGTTGTAACCACGGTCTTGTCTTTACGATCCCCAGGTCGAGTTTGAGTGGCTGAGACAGTTCTGGTTTCAAGGCAGTCGGTACCGAAAGTGCAGTGACTGGTGGTGTCAGCCTATGAGTCAGCTGGAAGAGATGTGGAGAAAGATGGAGTGGCTGGTGAGTATCTGGGAACCGGCTTCCTGGGATGTTGTGCTCGGTCAGTCTTCGGCTGCCTCCTTTGCCTGGGTAAATGCAGGAGAAAGACAAACGTCATATGATACAGCTTATACGTGGAATCTAAAACAATGAGGCAAATGAAATTATCTTCAAAACAGAAGTTGACTCACAGACATGGTAAACCAATGTGTGGTTACCGGAGGGGAAAGGGAGGCGAGGAGGGATAAATTGGGAGTTTAGGATTAACATAGACACACTGCTATGTATAAAAGAGATAATCAGAAAGGATCTATTGTATAGCACAGGGGACTCTACTCAGTATTTTGTAATAACCTATAATGGGAAAGAATCTGAAAAGAAATAGGTTTGTGTGTGTGTGTGTGTGTGTGTGTGTATGCTTTGGTGTATGTGGCTTTGGTCCGCACCTGAAGCTAACACAACGTTGTAAATCCACTGTACTTACTCTTTGTAAGGTAATGGGAACAGCCAAGATTTGATCAGCACAAGCTGAGTTAAGTGCTTTACTGAGTTCAGAACCTTTACTGAGCACTTCCTGTGTGCAGGGCTTCGCTGATAGCTCAGTTGGTAAAGATCTGCCTGCAATGCGAGAGACCCCTGTTCACTTCCTGGGTTGGGGAGATCTGCTGGCGAAGGGATAGGTTAACCACTCCAGTATTCTTGGACTTCCCTGGTGGCTCAGTTGGTAAAGAATCCGCCTGCCATGCAGGAGACCTGGGTTCGATCCCTGGGTTGGGAAGATCCCCTTGGAGAAGGGAAAGGCTACCCACTCCAGTATTCTGGCCTGGAGAATTCCATGGACTGTATAGTCCTTAGGGTTGAAAAGAGTCGGACATGAAACTGAGCGACTCTCACTTCTCACTTTTCCTATGTGCAAGGCACCATGTTAGACATATGTTGGGAAGCGACCATGAGAAGCATGCAGCAATAATTCCGAAACTTCATCTGCATTTTTATAGGCACCAGGCACTATTCTAAGAGTTTTCCCTATATTAACTTTTAAAGTTAAACCGTTAAAGTTCTTATGACAGTCTGGTGAGATGCAGAAGCTATTAATTTATAGATGTGAAAACCAAGGCCTAGCAAAATGAAGTGCCTCGCCCAAGGTCATGGAGTAAGTGGCAGAGGGAGATTGAATCCCAGGCCGCCTGGCTCTTGTGCCCTTAACCACTGCGTTCGGTTTAACAAGGGGAGAAGCGTGAATATAGCTAGGTGTTACATTAACTCAAATGAAATCCTGTAATAGAGATTTAAAGAAAAAAAAAATCACTATCCAGAGGCAGGAGTATTAAATTCAGAGCACTGGAGCTGGGACAATTGTGAACAACAGATGTGGCTTTTGGGGACCTTGGGTGGGGAGAAGGAGGGTTGGTTGCATAAGGCATTCTGAGAGAAGCGTTAGGTCCCAGTCACTGTAAAAACAAGATCACAAGGGGGGACGTACAGAGTGACCAGAGCATGGAATTCAGGCATGTAGTAGGAACTCTCACTGGAAGGTATGTTGAGGCCATTTGGGTTAAGTCTAAATTTAAATAGTAGTAATAATGCCAATGGGGCTTCCCAGGTGACTCAATGGTAAAGAATCCACCCACCAAGCAGGAGATACAGGTTTGATCCCTGGGTTGGGAAGATCCCCTGGAGAAGGAAATGGCAACCCACTCCAGTGTTATTGCCTGGAAAATTCCATGGACATAGGAGCCTGGTGGGCTACAGTCCAAGGGCTTGCAGAGTCAGACACAACTTAGTGAGTGAGCATGCATGCACACACATGATACTTACTAAGTTCCATACACTATTCTAAATATTACATATATAATTTAATTTCTATGATAATTTCATAAAGTAGATATTTTCCTCCCATTTTACACAGAGAGTTTTGTGTTGTATTGTGTGTTAGTCACTTAGTCGTGTCCGACTCTTTGCAACCCCACGGACTCCTCTGTCCATGGTGATTCTCTAGGCAAGGATACTGGCCTGAGTAGCCTATCCCTTCTCCAGCGGATCTTCCTGACCCAGGGAGTGAAGTGGGGTCTCCTGCATTGCAGGTGGATTCTGTACCATCTGAGCCACCAGGGAAACCCAAGGAGACTGAAGCACAAAAGGTTTTGCTAACTTCCTCAAGGTCATACAGCTAAGTCAGGGAACTGGAGTTAGAACTCAGGAAGACTGGCTCTAGGGTCATGCCCTGCACCACCTCACTGTTCTACCTCCAGATCATCAAGTTTGGAAAGTAGTGGAAAAGTGATAAAAGCCTGCTAAACTCTTGAGAGAATACTGCTGCACAGACTTTATGAGATGTGCTAGAAACAGTGAACCAATTTGCAAAAATGGGTAGTTCTTGCTAATCCCTATTTTATAATAATGAAAATACCAAGTCACAACCATGATGGCACCCCAGTTTGAAAGTCCAAGTCATAATCCAGAGTCCTGGCTATCCAGCCTTTTCCTTAAATCTCTAAACCACACCTTTTCATGGATGTATGTTTAGGGGGAGGAATGTTGTAATCCTTTTAGTGTACTAACAGTATCACAAAAATTGATTTCTCCAAAGACATGAATCAGTTCAAAATGGAGCATCGTACAACTGGATTGGAGGTGATGAAAATTTCATGCGGAATTTCCTCAGTTCTCTTCCTAAAATTAGGCTGTGCAGAGTATGCTCCAGTTTTTTTCTGGGATGTATATATAAGGCCAGCTTCATTTTGAGAGAATTTCTTTTTCACTGTGTAATTCTGGTTTTATCTCTTTATCTACATGAGTTAGAAACTTCCCCTGGTGGCTCAGCGGTAAAGAATCCACCTGCAAGTCAGGAGCCACTGGAGACGTGGGTTCAATCCCTAGGTTGGGAAGATCCCCTGGAGGGGGGCATGGTGACCCACTCCAGTATTCTTGCCTGGAGAATCCCCATGGACAGAGGAGCCTGGCGGGCTACAGTCCATGAGGTCACAGAGTCGGATATGACTAAAGCGACTTAGCACGCACCTACGAGCTAGAACTTCTTTACTTGCTGAACCTTGATCTTAAGGTATAGGTTTGACTTTGCGACTGTAATTCAACAGTTCTTTGAATTAGAGTTGGCAAACTGTAACAATTAAACAATTAGAATTGGTGAAATAAGAAAGAAACTCACTCGTCGTATTTTAAAAATATATTTTTGAATTGCTTTTGTTCAAGGGCTTCTTTTTTTTTCAAAGTGGAATCTTTGGTTTTGTGAGCTTACCAGTGATGTTTATTACGAATTCACTTAAACTATTTAGTTATATATATATATTTAATTTGGTGGTGCTAGCACATTAGATAAACTATCTGTTCTTCATAACTCTTGTGCAAAAATACTAAAAAGAAGAACAGTCTTGGGAATTGGCCAGAGCCAGTTTCCTTGCAGTTGGTGTGGTGTTACTGAGTGTTCTGAGTGAAGTCAATGGGCTCTGTGTCTCAGCAAGTCTAAGGATGATGGTTATCAGCAGAGTGAAGGTTTGGGCCAAGATAAAAGGAATGACACTTCTAAATTAAATTTAAGCATTGCTTCAAGCCTTTTTGTAATGACTTTTAACAAATTCATAACAATGTACTTTTGCTATTGGAAGAGACGAGAATGATCATTGGAAAAGTCTATGATTCTGTGACTGGCAGTGCCGTCCATCCGATAGTTGTGTGGGGATGGAGCTGGCACTGGCTGGTTACGTTCCTACTTTGTACCAGCCTGCCTCCAATTTTTTCATTTGTGAGCAGTAGGGGGCAATGTTGAGCTACCAGTTTGAGGCCCCCGGATGCTAACTAAGCCTTTCAAGAAAATGCAGACAAATGCACCATTAACTGTCCAGAATTATCCCTGTTGCTTCAAGTTAGCTGTAATCTCCAAGATTCCATAACACAGGAAATCAGTTGTGGGTTAACAAATTCAACAGCAATTTAACATAAAAAGTGCAGTGTTTGGCGCACATTTGGATTCTATAGAATTAGACTAATCCAAACAGCCTTTCTGAATGCACTCACTTGGCTTCCAGGGAATACAGGACTCAAAATGATGATCCTTTTAGACAAATGCTTCTTCTTTATCATTATGCTTTTCTGCATTTGTTGCATATGTGTCGTGGAAAGATTTCTCTAATTAATGCACTTTGTCTGTTGTGCAACATAGCATCGATCTCCTTTGGCGAGAAAATAAAACAAAAAAACCTCAGGCAATATGTACATTACTTTTCACCTTTTGCTTGTGATTAAAGCAACCTTTGACAGCCCTCGTACTAGAGAAGAGACTTGTGTTGTAACTCCTCTCTGTCTTTGTGTTCTTTTTTTTTTTTTCCCCTTTGTGGTTGGAAGGTATAGTCTCAGGTAGGATCTAAAAGAAGAACGGAAAATGAGCTTTGAAATCACATTTCTTCCATTAATGGTAATTGCTTCACATGTCATAACCAGTCACATATTTTAAAAAGTTTAGTCAGCTATATCTCTAAGACTCCCCTAGCCTCCATTGCCCGTCCCCTGTTCCAGCAAGCACCTTTTTTTAAATCACACTGTTTATTCTTGCCATTTTTTTTCCCTGAGGATAGTTCTTCTCTGGGCATGCTTTTGTGATGTAAATGTTAAACCTTATATTTGGATAACATTCTGATAAAATATCACATTTCCCCCGAATATTACCTCATGAACTTATGAGCATTAAGCCCAAAAGCACCAGAACCCTTTCTTATAATCCAGGAACTTAGTCTAGTCGTTCCTCTCAATTCTGCTCTTCAGGAAGGTATGATGACACTCTAACACTATTCAAATATTCGTATTTTATTTTATTTTAAAAACTAACCCACCACTCCACATCTGAGATTAGCATGTTATGGGGAGACTCTTCAGGATAAGAGAGAGTTACCATTTGAAAGAAACTGCACAGGCTTTGCTTTCTGGGTAAAAAAAAAAAAAAAAATGAAAAGCTGTACTCTCCTGTGAGGTGAGGAAGTCTTACTGCAGCCAGAGATTCAGTGGATAGGCCATTTGTCTCATAGGGTCTGATATCTCGCTCTGCAAAACTGACATTTATTTTACCTATAAAAAATGTTTTTAACACTATCAAGTTCACTGAGATATAGAAAAAAATGCTAGGTGTGATGTCCTCTAAATTGATGACATTTATTCCTTGCCTTTTGACCTTAAGAGAAAAAAAAAAGGTCAATTTGGTATATAATCCAATAGAATATTCTAGAAGAGTTTCCAGAGTAAACATTTTCAGAATACAGATGATTTTTGTAGTGGAGAGAAATTTCCTCCTCCTTCCTTTATGGCTTTTTAATTTTTTTTGTTGTTGTTGTTGTTTTTCTAGAGGAGAAGAGTAGATCCTGATCATTTTCAGTGTTTTGAATTGCATTTCCTATCTTGACAGTTCCTCACACTGGGATAGCAGTGCATTTATATGGCAGTTGGCCTTAATAACCTTTATTGACTTTAGTGGGTTGGAGCCAAGGCTGGATTATTTTAATGTATCCGTTTTGAAACAGTGTAAAACACAACATATAATTATGTTAGGTAAGCTATCGGCTACATTTAATTCTACCCATTTATGTTAACATTTGGCAAGGGAGAGCAGGGAGACGTGGAAAATGAGTAGGTGTTTTATTTCAGACTGTTACCCGTTTTCTGTTGTTAAAGTTTTAAGAGAGAAAGGTACTTAAGAATGTGAAAGTTGTCCTTTCAAGTCAGTTGTAATAGTTTAATTTCAAGATGAGTCATGCGTTTTAGCTTGTCATTCTGGCTCGTGTAAATCATCTGAGAAGGCTCGGAGCGCGGAGCCTGTTCGCTGCTGTCTAGCTAAGCTCTCCTTAGTATAGGTTACACAGAGGTGGGGAATGATGGAGCCAAGAGCAGTTTGTTTGTTTTTGGAGAGATTAATGAAGCTATCATCACAGTGCTTTAGATTAAATTCTTTGTAACTGAATAAAGGAACAAGGCTGCTTTTTCACATCCTGAAATACATCCTGGGTATACTGCTTTTTGCCATCATGTTATAGTTCAGTTAGCTAAGTTCATTTTAAGCTTCCAGGATTAACAATTTTTAAGGGTGTGAGGAAGAAAATGATATAAATATTGATCTTTTTTGTCTTATGAATGGTAACGTTATTAACATATATGTGTGTGTGTATATATATATATATACTTACATATCTCTTGCCTTTAGTGTCAGTGCATATACTAAATTATATTTGCTGAATTAATAATATTAATTTTATTAATTGAATATATTTGCTAAATTATTTTTTATATTATTATTTATTTAATACATTTGCTAAATTAATAATGCTTATTAATCCTGCCTTTTGTTTTTCAGAGTTAGCATTTCTGATATAGAAGAAAAGCATATTATCGTAATTTAGGATCTGGTGTGAAATGTCTAGTGGTTTTAAATGAAAATTTAAATTGCTTTTCCTCTTTTTGGTCTAGTGCTGAATGACTTAGAAGAAGCACAGATTGGAGGCACATAGACAGTCGCAAGCACCCAACAATTCAAATTATGCGCGCAGACTCTGAGCTCTGGGGATAGACTATGCTTAGCTTTAGAAATTTGGAGAAAAGAAAAAAGCCATTTTTTGGCTATAGTGGCTTAAAATCCTGGGCTCACATTCTTTTTATTACCTTAAATGTCTTCCCCGAAGGTTGTTTTTTTCCATATTCCTCCCTCCCCACCCCTCCCACCTCCACTTCCACACCTCTGTATTGTATATTAAAAGTAAAATATCTGAGGGGAAATTGTATGGATAATTTAGCAAAGAACTTCGAACAAGTTTGGATTCCTTTGATTGCCTTCTGGGTTTCTCTCAGATTTTTCCAATTTTTATCCTTTGTTGCTGCAGACTTAATCATGAATTAAGAAAAAAAAAAAAAGTGTTGTGAATTCTGTCTATTTGGAAAGAAATTTCCAATTCCAAGAGAATTCAGGCTTAAGCCTTAGAAGCAGAATGTGCATGGAAAGCACAAAGGACTCTGTTTATGATTCTCTTTGAAGTGTTTTTGCAACTGGATAAGGAAAATTTTAGAAACCGTCTGATAGTGTTCAGGGTAAATACTTAAACCCCTTTAGAGAATTTCACACACAGATACTGTGCAGCAGAAAAAAGGGATACTTATGTTTCTTAAAGCTGCTACAGCCTACAGCTTTGTACTTAAAGACAGAGGTGTTGAATAGAATTCTACTGAGGATACATCCAGTGACAATATCTCCAGAAACATCAGAGCAAACCAGTGGGTAAGACTTTCTGTTTTTAACCCTTCCGTGAGCTGTGTGAGAGTTGAGCTTTATTGGTACCAAGGACTAGAATGTCCCTGTTACATTCCAGAAATTGTTAAGAAGATTGTTCCAGTGCTGCCGCTCTGCACACAATGAGAACAAGACTAAAAATGTTGAAGATGGTAAGACAAAGTGACAGGAGCTGGGAAATTCCAAGTGAAAAAGCCTTGCCATCTCTCTTAACTCTGTGTGAGAAAAAAATGGAATAAACAGCCAAGGTTTCTAATATTTGAGCCTGATTTCATAGGCTTTAGCTAAATTTTGCTAGCGTGTGTTAATAAACACACGCACTCACACACATACACATTTCGCATACGCTCTGTATATTTTTAAAGTAAACAAATTCTATTGTTATATATGATTTTCACTATGCTGAAATTCAGATTGATACAAAGGTGTGAAGTGCCTGCTAGTTTTCCCCAGGGAGCTATGGGAGCCTAGGCTGCTAGAATTTTTTTGGATTGCTTTGACTAGCAGACCATCTTAGCATTTCAGATGTAAATTCAGAAACCTTCGTGCCAGATTGGGCTGATGGGAATTTCCATTTTTCCTAGAAAAGATAGAGAATAAAACAAATTGTATACTTCCTCTGGTTTCTTGGGGCGGGGGTAGGGAGTAGGACATTAAATTCAGCTCTGGTCTGTCATTTATCTTTTTATAAATATCTTTGACATAGTCTAGAAAAGCTCAGTCTGATAGAATGAAATGATTTTTTTTTTTTTAAACAACAGACCTACAGTTTTGCAAGGGAAGCAAGATTTCCAAAGGATAAATGTGCCAACTGTTGGGGATATTATCAAGATCTTAGGATCTTATTTCCCAGGTTGGTTACTGAATGGTTCGTAAAACTGTTCTCTTCTGAAAAAAACTGTTTTGATGATCGAATGAGAGAGTTTGTCAAGGAGAAAAATACTGAACATGCAGAAGGCGTCACCAGGAGGGATTTTAGAAGTGTAAACAGGTGGCCATTCCAGACTCCTTACTTAGAGATCATTTGACTCAGTGTCCTTAATGTCAGCGGTGCCCCCATCCCCCACGCCTCTTTCCCATTTCCCTTCCTCTGGAACTGGGATCAGTCCTGGAGCTAAAGCTACTCATAATGGTTTGGAGCTCAAGCCTACTCTGGTAGTTTCTTCTTGACTGTGGGCTAGATACCTTGGGAGGTGGAGCTGGGAATCTTCCCAGACTTTGCAAAAATGTCTCTCTGGACAAATGTGCTCCAGGTATCAAAATCTGACTTACTAGAGAGCTCTGGGAACATATTAAGTTGACTTTTTCCTGCATTAAGGGTAACATAACCATCATCCTGCTCTCTTCTTGTCAACATCTGCAAAAGAATGACCTTTAAAAAAAAAAAAGATTAAAGAAAACTGAGATAGCCTTTCCAGTCTTCCTGAAAGTATCTCTGATCATTTTTATTTTTTTAATGACAATATATTTTTTAAATTGTATTTTGTTTTTGATTGGAGGACCGCATACTCCACAACCTTGTGTTGGTTTCTGCCATTCATCAACATGAATCAGCCATAGGTATACACATGTCTGCTCCCTCTTGAACCTCCCTCCCACCTCCCTCCCCATCCCACCCCTCTAGGTTGTCTTAGAGCACCAGCTTTGGATTCCCTGCATCATGCAGCAAAAATTCCCACTGGCTAGCTATATTTTTAACACCATCTTTTCCCTAACACATAAATTAGGATCATCTTTTTTTGTATCTCCTTGCATGATCTCAGCCCATCTGGAACCACCTGTGACAGTCCTATTTGTAAATTTTTCCTTGATGTGGGGAAAAATCTCAGTTAATCTCCAACTTGGTTTTGATTGATGGACAAAATTAGCCTTCACATAAAAATCTGGAGTCTCCTAGCCATCTGCAAAATTAATTTTCAGTGTGTAAGACATACCTGCCCTGGTTATAAATACCTGGAACAGGTGGTTGCTTGATAATATATATATCCCTCTAACTTCAATGTTATTAATTTAAATGAACAATTATGAAATTGACCAGAATTATGCATCAGATCCTCTTTAACAGATGTTGAGGGATTAAGAGGGCTTGTATTTTATTTAATGTCATAAACTTTTCATGCAGTCACCAGTGAATTATTTTTAACGAATGAAAGTTGTGGAATATGCCAGCACCAGTAATAAATTAGTTTTTTGTTGGTATTGGGGTCTCGTATCTTAGGGCACCTGAACAGTAGTTGGGAAAGATGTACCCTCTTCAGCCATATAGTAATAAGTATCTCAAACTTAACAACTCCAGAACCAAACTCTTGATTCCCATACGTTCCCCAGCCTTCCTCGCACAGGTCAATAATTTGCACTCCTCACTACCCAGTCAGAAACCTTGGAATTCTCTTGGTTTATCTCTTGATCTATCAACGAATCCAGTTAGCTCTGTTTTCAAAATAGAGTCATGATCTGACCACTCTTCACCACCCTCTCTGTTACCATCCTGGTGTAAATAACCTCCCTATTTTTATCACTTATGTCCACCCTGTCAGAGTGTTCCTTTCAAATGCGTCAAGTCATTTCACTCCCTGGTCCCAATCTCACCATCCCGTCCAGAAATCCAGTTTCCCTTAGTGTGATAATCTCTAGCTGTGTCCGTGTTGCAGCAAGTGAAGTAAGTCGGAAAGACAATACCATATGATATCACTCATATGTGGGATCTCAAACATGTTTCTGCAAAAGAGAAACACGCATAGAGAACAAACTTGTAGTTGTGCCAAGGGGGAGGGGGTTAGGGGAGGGACGGAATGGGAGGCTGGGATTAGCAAATGTAAGCTTGTAGACAGAGGATCGATAACAAGGTCCTACTATACAGCACAGGGAACTTTTAACATATTCAGCATCCGATGAGAAACTATAATGGAAAGGATATTTTAAAAAAGAAAAGAAATCTAACTTCCTTCTGAGGGGCCTAATGCCCTCTGCTGCTGCTGCTGCTAAGTCGCATCAGTGCTGTCCGACTCTGTGCGACCCCATAGACGGCAGCCCACCAGACTCCCCCATTCCTGGGATTCTCCAGGCAAGAACACTGGAGCAGGTTGCCATTTCCTTCTCCAATGCACGAAAGTGAAAAGTGAAAGGCAAGTCGCTCAGTCGTGTCCAACTCTTCGAGACCCCATGACTGCAGCCCACCAGGCTCCTCCGTCCATGGGACTTGCCAGCACAGTCTTTCTCTCCTCCCCCTCCTCCACCAGCCTTCTTTACAAAAAAAAAAAAAAAAAACCACATACACGCACACAAGAAAACAATGAACTTTTAAAGAAAGATTTCTTTATTGGGCTGTACTGGGTCTCAGTTGTAGCACGTGGGATCTTTGGCCATGGCGTGTGGACTCTAGTTGTAACACATGGGTTCCGTAGTTGCAGGGTACGGGCTTACTTGCTCCGCGGCATGTGAGATCTTAGTTCCCCGACCAGGGGTGAACCCGCATCACCTGCATTGCAAGGCGGATTCATAACCACTGGACCACCAGGGAAGTCTCCCTTCTTCACCATCTTTGGAACATCCCAGTTTCCTCCTCCTGCCTCAGGGCGTATGCATTTGCTGTTGCCTGTGTCTGGAACATTCTTCCCTTCGTTGTTTGCCTGACTCACTCCGTCATTTCCTTTCTATCTCTCTGCTCCTGTCCCTCCTCTGGGAGAGTTTCCTCTGACCGAGCTCTCTGACTATAGAGTATAGCACTGTTGTGTTTTCCTCCTCCTGCTCTCCTCTGCCTGCTGTGATACCATGTACCTGTTCATAGTCTGCCTTTACTTGTAATCCTCATAAGGGCAGGAATTTTGTGTCATTCACTACTGTTTCCCCAGCTCTTAAACTGTGCCTCATGCTTCATAGGTTGCTGTTGTTCAGTCATTCAGTCATGTCCAACTCTTTGTGACCCCATGGACTGCAGCACACCAGGCTTCCCTGTCCATCACCAATTCCTGGAGCTTGCTAAAACGTATGTCCATGGAGTTGGTGATGGGATCCAACCATCTCCATCTCCTGTTATCCCCTTCTCTTCCTGCCTTTAATCTTTCCCAGCATCGGGGTCTTTTCCAATGAATCAGTTCTTTGCATCAGGTGGCCAAAGTATTGGAGGTTCAGCTTCAGTATCAGTCCTTCTAATGAATATTCAGGATTGATTTCCTTTAAGATTAACTGGTTGGATCTCCTTGCAGTCCAAGGGACTCTCAAGAGTCTTCTCCAACACCACAGTTCAAAAGCATCAATTCTTTTGTGTTTAGCTTTCTTTATAGTATAACTCTCACATCCATACGTGATTACTGGAAAAACCATAGATTTGACTAGACGGACCTTTGTTGGTAAAGTAATGTCTCTGCTTTTTAATATTCTGTCTAGGTTGGTCAGAGCTTTTCTTCCAAGGAGTAAGCATCTTTTAATTTCATGGCTGCAGTCATCATCTGCAATGATTTTGGAGCCCAAGAAAATAGTCTGTCACTGTTTCCATTGTTTTCCATCTATTTGCCATGAGGTGATGGGACTGCATGCCCATCTTGGTTTTTTTAATGCTGAGTTTTAAGCCAGTTTTTTAGTTTCCTGTTTCACCTTCATCAAGAGGCTCTTTAGTTCCTCTTCACTTTCTGCCCTAAGAGTGGTGTCATCTGCATATCTGAGGTTATTGATATTTCTCCCTGCAGTCTTGATTCCAGCTTGTGCTTCATCCAGCCTGGTAGATACTCAACACTTAACTTGTTAAAGAAAATTAGGAGTTTGGGATTAACAGATGCATACTGAAGTGAAGTGAAGTGTTAGTCACCCAGTGTCCTATTGGTGAGTTGGACATGACTCTTTGTGAGCCCGTGGACTGTGGCCCACCAGGCTCCTCTGTCCATTTCCTGGGCACGAATACTGGTGTGGGTAGCCATTCCCTTCTACCAGGGGATCCTCCTAACCCAGGGATCAAACCCGGTCTCTGCACTGCAGGTGAATTCTTTACCATCTGAGCCACCATATACACTACTAACTATACTTCAGTTAAAAAAATAGTTGAGACTTTCTGGTGGTTCAGTGGTCCTGGGTTCAGCCCCTCAAAATAAGAATGATAAAGGAAATCAATTCATGTTGGGTCATTGTTCCAGCCCTGCCACTTCCTCACTTTCAGGCTCAATGGCACAGCCTTCAATGCATTCTTTTCTTTTTATTCTCATTTTTAAAGTCTTTATTGAATTTGTTACAATATTGCTTCTGTTTTTTAAAAAACATTATTTTTAATTGGAGTATAGTTGCTTTACAATATTTTATTGCTTTCTATCACACATCAGCATGAATCAGCCATAGGTAAATATACGTTCCCTCCTTCTTGAACTTCCCTCCCGCCTCCCACCCCACTTATCTCTCTAGGTCCTGACAGAGCACCAGGCTGAGCTCCCTGTGTTATACAGCAACTTCCCACTAGCTATCTATTTTACATACGGTCACGATGCATTCTTTTTAACTCTGTACATTTTCCTCAGATGTTTGGTCCTGATTCACGGGAATATTTAGGGGTTAGTTTTATTTTTAAACCAACACAACCCTCCCAGCCGTACCCCCCAAACATCTTGAAATTAAAAAATAATAACAGTATCAAGAGCACAGATGATCCACCAGAACATTCTGTTTCATGCTTTGGCATTTGCACTGTGAAGATGGAGCAATCCCTGGCAAACAACTTAATGTGAATATGAAAACTCTTTAAAAAAAATGAGAGACATAAGTAGGTTATTAAGTTTCCCTGAGTAGCAGTGCTGCAAAAACTTAAAATCATGGGTTTTTTTTTTTTTTGCCTCATTTGTTGGCATCTTTCACATTTTAGATTTTCCTCTTCTTGAAAAACTTAATAAAGTACAACTGTCATAAAAGTAAATGTGTTCCCCAACAAAGCTTGGACTTTTTATGACTAATTTCCCAAGTCAGAGAGGGAGAGGACTGTGGACTGGACAGGTTTAGGGCACAAAACAAGGAAAGTCTCTGAGGAGTAAACTGACTTCCGTTAGACAAGCCGAACACTGCTTAAAATATTTATCATCCTTTGGGTATGCAATAGCTTTTGATGATGGAAGGCATATTAATATTCATCTTTGCTGCTTGTCTGCACTTCAGATGGATCCCAGGAAAGAATGTTCAGTTGACCAGTTTTCTCTTCTCTCCAGGAGTCCTTGAGACCTAGTACAGCTTGGAACCAAGAAACTTGCCTTGTGTTGGGATTGAGGTTTTTCTGGGGGGTGGGAGTTGGGGTGGGGAAGGCCAGAGGCGGTGATGGCCAGAGGCGGTGATGTGTGTGGAGGGGTAGAGATGGTAAGAATACAAACCAGGAGAGACCTTTGGACTGGAAAACTTTAAAGGCTGACTGCTTTCTTACAGGAAGCCATTTGCCAGAACAAAGGGAGGAGTTTGGTCATAATTTTCTAAGCAGCAGAACTGGCATGGCTGAGTCCGTGAGGCTGACATGGCTCCTCGTGGGGAAGCTAAGCCTTACAGAGGTTGTTGGGGTGAATACCACTGGAGGCTGAAGCTTCCCCTCTCCTTCCCCCGCCTCCCCTGCCTTTACTGAGGAAGATCTTTGCTGCCGATACCCAGGTCTTCTGAAACTGGTTCTTCTGGAGTGCACCATCTCATTGTCATCTTGAGACGGAATAAACATTGATGATGTCCACTTAGGCAGGCATGCATGCATAGCACAAGGGGGCCTCCTGGGGTTCTCAAGACTTGTCTTTTAAAAAAAAAATTTTTTTTTTAAATTGAAGTATAGTTAATTTACAGTGTTGCGTTAGCTTCAGGTGTATAGCAAAGTGATTCAATTATATATATGTGTGTGTGTGTACAGACACACACACACATATACGTAGGAATTCCCTGGTGGCTCAGTTGGTAAAGAATCTGCCTACAATGCAGGAGACCTGGGTTCGATCCCTGGGTGGGAAAGATCCCCTGGAGAAAGGAATGCCAACCGACTCCAGTATTCTTGCCTGGAGAATTCCAGGGACAGAGGAGCCTGGTGGGTTACTGTCCATGGGGTCGCAAAGAGTTGGACACACATTGATAAATACAAACACACACACACATATGTATATTCTCTTTTAGGCTATTTTTCTCTTATAGGTTATTACAAAATATTGAGTATAGTTCCCTGTGCTATAGTAGGGTCCTTGTTGGTTACCTATTTCATATATAGTAGTGTGTATATGTTGATCCCAAACTCCCAATTTATCCCTCTCACCCCTCCTTCCCCTTTCATAACTGTAAATTTGTTTTCTATGTTTGTGGGTCTATTTCTTCTTTTTAAACTTTTAATTTTATGTTAGAGTATAGTTGATTAACAGTGTTGTGATGGTCGCAGATGTATGTGGATCTGTTTCTGTTTTGTGTGTAAATTCACTTGAATCTTTTTTTTTTATTAGATTCTGCGTATAAGCGATATATGGTTATTTGTCCTTCTCTGTCTGACTTAACTGCACTTAGTATGGTAATCTCTAGGTCAAGACCTGTCTCTTCATTTTTTCTTTTTTTCTTTATTGGGAGGAAGAATCTGGCTTATTAGTTTAGTTAATTAAGCAGTGTTGTTTTCTGCCTTGATGGGAATAGCCTTGATTATATTTTTGAAGGCATGTAGAGCCCTGAAAGAACCTGACCTTTTTATCGAGTTGTCTTAAAAAAAAAAAAAACCTGGCAGTTGAATAGGAAATTTTCATAAAAGCAGCAGTGTGTGAGGACACTTAGTTTCTGTCTTCAAATTCTGAAAATTCAGAATCTTCGCCCCTTTGCTTTTTAGTTTCTGTGACTCCATGCTGAGATAGTCTTATGAAAGATACCTTAGAAAATTGGATAATAATGATATATTTGAAGACTCAAAAGAGTAGAAGTGTATTTTTTTCTTGACCCTGGTCATTTAGTCATTCATCTGCTCCAGCTTATGTAGGTATTGTGAAGTTATTCAAAAATTGAGGGTTTGTGTCTCCCACACTGATAAGGCACAAGGCAGTAGGTAATTCAGAGAGAGGGAAAACAAAGGAGAAAAGTAGATTCTGACAGAAATTTTTGGGACTACAGAGGAGGATTTTCGTAGCTAGATCTGGGTGGACTCTATTCAGGGATGGCTGAAGACAGAGACACTGTTGCAGGAAAATGCAAGCTCTGCTTACAGATTTGAAAAGACTGGATGGAGCATGCTTTGGGGAAGTCCAGTAATGAAATGAGAAGATACACAAGGGCCTTCTTTTTCTAACGCATTTCTCTGTAAGGTACGGCACTCTCACCCCTTGATAACTGGCTTTCCTGTCAAAGTCATGGGCAGCCAAGTGCCACATATGCACAATGGAAAATAAAATGAAACTACTTTATTATCTTGCATTTGTAAAGATTTTCCTTGGGAAACAAGTCGAGATTGTATTATTTGCACTATTTTCATCCTGAGTACAGCAAACAAACAACACTATATTCTCAAAAGAATTACAAATGAGTTGAGGCATTTTTCCAACCAAGGTCTTTTATTATTATTTTTTTGCCTCAAAAATAAGTATTGAACCTAGGGTTTAGCACTGGGAACTATACTCAACATCTTGTTTGGAAAAGAATCTGAAAAGGAATATATATATATATATATATATATAGAGAGAGAGAGAGAGAGAGAGAGAAGAGAGGGCCTGTATTATATATGTATATGTCTGAACCACTTTGCTATCCTTGAAACTGACACAACGTTGTAAATTAGCTATTCTTCAGTTTTTAAAAACTGAATACAAGCCTAATAATTTTGGACTTTTGGTCAAAGTTTTCCCTTTGTGTGAACCAGTGAACTCTTTTCTCTTTGCCTTTCTTCTCCTTCCTGCTTTCCTTTCCTTCTTCCTCCCTCTCTTCCCATCTCTCTTTCTTTCTGATATTGGAATTGGGATCCAGAGGAAATGACATCTCCACTGCCTCTTACAGAGGCGACAGTTTTGAGGACCTAAGTATTTGCATAGAAATATTTTGAAACACAGCCAGGAGTGTCATTCATGAGTTATTTGATTTGATTCAGGACAGCGGGTATGATCATCTGTCATTTCCACGGCTGAAAAAGAGCGTTTTCTTTCCCACGCGTATCTCCCCATTCTTCAGCTAATGGCTCCAGGTTAGTGATTGAGCACTCCACGCTGTCTTGTGTTTGCCATTGCACTTTAGCATGTCAGTCACACCACTTGAAGACTGAGTCACTGTTCGGAATGTAAATGGTGGCTGTTCTTTCTAGCCTCTCACAACTTTTATATATAGATTTCTGCTAGACATTCACTTTTTCTCTTTGTGCGATGTTATTTTCTAGTGACTAGTTTGATCACTTCCAAGGCATGAGGTGTTAATTCTTGAGTGATTAACAGCTCCCTGTGAGTTTGATCTTCAGACTCAAGCTTCTGCAATATTGTCGTTACTTTGATCCCTTCAGTTTGTAAAAAAAAACAGTAATATCTGCAAAGTGCGATAAAGCAAAGTGCAATAAAATAAGGTATCCCTGTACATAAGATTTTTACATATAACATCTATGGTAATGCCTAGGAGTAAAGTTGTTGGATCAAAGAATATGTGTATTTTCAGTTTTAAGAGAGATGGTCAAATTGCCCTCCATAGATAGAGTTTGTCATAGAGTTTCTATGTGTATGTATGTATATTTATATGTATGTATCATATGTAGTGGTAAAGAATCCACCTGCCAATGCAGGAGATGCGGGTTTGATCCCTGGGCCCCGAAGATCCCCTGAAGTAGGAAATGGCAACCCACTCCAGTGTTCTTGCCTGGAAAATCCCATGGACAGAGGAGCTTGGCGGGCTACAGTCCATGCGGTCACTGAAGAGTCAGACATGACTTAGTGACTAAACAACAACATCAATATCAACAATTCATATGTTTATGTAATTTAATGCCTGTTTTCCTCACATCCTTACCAGTGGCAGTATATTAACAGCCTTTTTGCAAGTATGATTGGTGAAGAGTGATTGCTGTTTTGCATTTGAAGAAACTGAGGCTCAGAGACCTTAAGTGACCTTGTTAAGATCACAAAAGTAGTGAACTCCAGAGCTGGGGTTTGCAGTTCGCCAAGGCAGTCTGGTTGCAGAGTCTGCTCTGTGAATCACTATAATAGTCTTAGCTGAAGCTCCATTCTGTTACATATGACCAAAAAATTCTGACAGATTAGAGGTTCCAGCAAGGAACACTCATATTTCTTTGGCTGTTAACTATGGGAAGTTGTTCTTTCGCCATAGAGTTGTCTGCCAAGTCAGCTGAATCAGTCCAGGTGATCAGAATCGTTCCTCTGACATCCAGTGATATTATTACGTAGTGGGACTGAGTTTTATATGGGAAGTAGGTGGCCCTTTACCCTGCTGAATCTTAGGGCCCAATGCTGTAGCTGTTTTCATCAATGGAAGGGGAAGGTCAAGGGGTGGTCTCCTTGTTGCTGGAGACATGGCATGTTGCGTGATTTTCTGTTTAAACTTACGTTCCTGTTGGACCCTGTTCAGATGTGAGTTTTGGTGGCTGTGTTCCACTGTGATGAACCTCCTTGGCCTCTCCTGCTCAACTTCATTCTTCCTCCACCTGTCAGTCTTCATGAGGTCATTTAAACAATGATTCATTTTTTGTTCTGGCCCTTTTCTGCTTGGCTCTGCAACTGTGAGTTCAAGCCTTCACCCCCCACACACAGTTTCAGGTAAGAGTTTATTGCAGGAAGACTTTGGGCAGGATTGAGGTGATCAGAGAGTGGTTAGAATTGTATTTCCACGTAAAGGCAAGGATGACAAGAGGTTGCAGGAGGGGAAGAGAGGTCCTCTTTGACCCCTTCCTAAACTGTGTTGATAGACTCTCATTCTCAGGAGTTGGGTAGGGTCCCCTCTATGACTCTGGGCCCTGATGGGTCACATCCCTTGCTGTGTTGTAAAATCAGGTTCTACTGTTGATGGCATGACCCACAGTATCAGTCATCAAGTCTTGTCGATTTGAGTCTATCCCCTTTGAAGTAGTCAAGCTTAGATCCTTTTGGGTTAAGAACTTCAGGTCTCAGGCTAGCCAAGTCTGAGCCCTGGCTGAATTAAGTAAGAGTGCATGCTACTGGGCAGTGACATGGGGAGCCTCAAGCTTCCTTTTCTGTAAAATGGACATGCTGAAAGTACTGCCCTATTGGGATTACGGTGAGATTTGTCCACAGTAGTAAGTGTAATGTTTCGTATGTTGCCTGGCGTGTTTTTAGCATTATTGTTTTGAACCTGTCCTCTTCTTTCATTCCTCCTGCCATCTGCTACGGAGAAGGCAATGGCACCCCACTCCAGTACTCTTGCCTGGAAAATCCCATGGGCGGAGGAGCCTGGTAGGCTGCAGTCCATGGGGTCGCTAAGAGTCGGACACGACTGAGCGATTTCACTTTCACTTTTCACTTTCATGCATTGGAGAAGGAAATGGCAACCCACTCCAGTGTTCTTGCCTGGAGAATCCCAGGGACGGGGGAGCCTGGTGGGCTACCGTCTATGGGGTCGCACAGAGTCGGACAGGACTGAAGCGACTTAGCAGCAGCAGCAGCAGCCATCTGCTAATTCAGTGCCCCCTCAATTTCACCTGAGTCATTCCTCCAGCTCCCGTAGACTCCCAGCTTCATCTTATGGTTACGTTTGCCTAGAACCCATGCTTTCTATTCAAGTCTCTGTTCAGAAGTCCCCTCAGAGTGGGCCTTTCCTCTGCTTCTTTCTCTGCTTTATTTTTCCTCAGAGCGTTTACCACTCTCTGATTGGCTCTCTAATACACGCATCTGTTTCCTGTGCTGGAATTGTAAGCATCTCAAGGGCAGGGGCTCTATCTTGTCTCTTCTGTGTCCTCAGTGCCCAGTGTAGGACCCCAGNTATGCTCTGCATGCTTCTCTCTGTATATAAATACACACATAATGAGATTGATATCCTCTATAAGAGGAAATAAATAAGGAAAAATTAGATATATAAAGAATAATTTACATTAGATAAACAGCCAATACATATGAAAATGTTAACCCTCATTAGTAATCAAGGAAACGAAAATAAAAACAAGATGCCATTATTTTCCTCATTAGAACAGCAAAAATTAGAAAGCCCAATACAATCTTATGCAGTACTGGCAGGTGTTTGGTAAAACAGAAATTCTCACAAGTGATGGGACTATAAACTGGTACTATTTTGGAAAACAATCTAGTTGCACATGTACAAATTTAACATTTGCAAACTCTTGTCCAGTAATTTCAATTCTTGAACTCAGTCCCAAAGAAAAATTACTAGCTATGCACAAACATAAAGATGTTTGCTACAGTACTGCTTGTAGTAGCAGAAAACTGGAACATCTTGTAAGCCAATTAATAGGAAACTAAATAATTAAAAACACAGTGATTAACAAATACACAACCACAGAGTTAAAAATAATGAAACAGGATTATATGCAATGACGTGGAAAGGTTTCTAAATATAGTAAGATGGCAAGTCACAGAATGTTACAGAATCATCTCAAATATGAGGAGAAACCAATGTTATCACAATTGATATAAAGAATAAACACTGTAATATCCTGTTTTAAGGGGCTATATCTGGGAATAACAAGTGGATAAATGGGGCAGAGGTCCTTTATTCATAAAAGCTTGTTTTCTTTATAATTTTTGTAATTTTTAGAATTTTAAATTTAAAATTTTATGAAATTTTATAATTATGATTTTAAAAGCACAGTTATAAGCAAATTAATAAAACATTAATTTACAGCAAACCAAGAACCAGTAGGAAAAAATACAGATTTAATTCTGGATGAAAAAAAGGATTGTTACACTTTCAACATTCTTGGTTTTGAAAGTGACTGCAAAAGTATGTCTCAGAATGTATCCAAGTCTTTTACTACAAAAAATTCGGTGAGGATATTTCTGCCATGGTGATGAACAATAATCAGTTTTTTGTTTCCTTTGCTAGCATAGCATATTAGGATCCCAATTCCCAAGTTACTCAAAACAAACTTACTCAGAACAAAAGTGTATTTTTGCCAGATGGCTAGCCACTAATAGTAGACACCGTGTTAAACAGGTACCAAAGTACTTTACCTACAATAAGTATTCAGTAAGCTACATTCTACAGATTTTGACTATTAACCTTATGTCTACTGCTAATGCACTCAAATCAGATACAAAGTTTAAAAGAGTTTCTCCAGGTGACAAAACTGATATTTGCCCCCTCATTTAAGAGACCCCAAACCACACTTCTAAGTACTTTCTTCAAGGCTTATGAATAACACATCAGTAAGTAGAAGAGGAACTTACACTTTTAAAATAAGTAGCACAAGAATTTGGTCATTCCTTCAAGAAAAGCTATCTCTAAACCCGTACTGTAACAACTAGGAAAACTAGGTACATGTCCTACAACTAAAAACATTCACTTTTAGCAAGAGACTGAAGTACTTGCTAAAGAATACTTATATTTTCTATCATTAAAGAAATATTCATCCATCAACTAGTATATGTAAGCATGCTCACTAATAAATAATAAGTGCTAAGACAAAACACACTCTGAGGAGCCATTATGAAACTACACAAATATTTTAAAATTCCATCTTCAAGAAATCTAAGTATATCATTTGTGTATCACTGTTTATTATTACTGAGTTTACCCTTCTGATTCAATGGCATACGAAAAACAAAAATATTACAACTAACATCTCAAAAATAATTTTCTTTCAATAAGAAACTGAATTCTGCATAAAACAAGTTTTTGATAAATTTCTACCACTTTACATTCTGTTAATGCAGTTACTGGTTTACTCATTTGGTAGCCATTTAGGATAATTATAAACTAAAATAGAAAAAAATTAAAATTTTTTATTTAAAAAACTAAATTAAAAAAGTAATCACATTTCAAATATTCAACAGCTACTTATGGCTAGTGGCCTACCATATTAGTTGGATAATGCAGAAAAAGAAATAAGATTTTTTTTCTTCCTAACAGAAAGTTCTTTTGGACAGTCCTATTCTAGATATTATCAGTAATGATAAGATTCCTTATTAAGATAGTTAAAATAAAATCTGAAATCATTTCAAATGCTTTAAATTTTAACTCACCATGAATCTCTTTGATACGAAGTGTGTTCTGGTGCATCCCATACTTCAAAATCAACTGTTCCAGATAGTAGAAAGTTTTTTTGTGCAAAGTCTAAACATAAATGAGTTATCAGATTAACAGATGAAATGCAAAAAAAAAAAAAAAAACGCATCTACAGACACAGCACACTGATTTTTTTTAATTTTTATTGGAGCAGAGTTGCTTCACAATGTTAATTTCCACTGTACAGCAAAGTGAATCTGCTATATGCATACATGTATCCCTTTTTTTTTTCAGATTTCCTTTCCATGTAGGATAGCACAATAATTTTTTAAAACAAAAACAATCTAAAGATTATCTAAAATGTGGCAGTGATCTGTTTCTAAAGGTCAACGTCCCAAAGACCTGGACTATTCTTGGTGCCTGAACTACTTGGAAAGAAGGGAAAGGAGGTTTTCCCACTATTTATAATGGACAAAGGCAAAATACAGATGGAGGACTCACACATCGTCTTTCTCTCATTACCTTTTGCCTGACTTGAACCACAGCCTTCCAGAAATCCTTAGCTTCCACTCTATGGCAATCTCCACACATCTGGGGCTGAACAACATAATCCACCACAAACACTTGCTGAAGGATGGCACCATTCATCACCTAACAAAGAAAACAATCCACTCCTTCATTCTTTCCTTTATCTAAAGAAGATCCTCTAATATTTAACTTAAAATCTTTTTCTATGAATGCTTTGAGGACATTAGTAATAAATAAGTTACAATTAAAGTCGTTAAATTATACTATTTCCAGAAACATATATAGGTTTAATTCACAGGATTTATTAGATTAACATTTCAAATTTACCTTTCAGTTGAAGTGGTTGTAAGATATTCTTTGAAGATTTTTTATAGCTATATATACATATATATGCGTGTGTGTGTATAAAATTCATCCTTAGGAGACAAAGAAAACTCTTAAAGAAAGAAGTCATTTCTTAATTGTTCCCAAACTTAACCAATCATCAGAAATCACCTGGGAAGCTTTATAGATTCCTGAGTCTTATATCCAGGTGAATCCAGTTTGATTCAGTAACTGTGAAACATAATCATCAGCCAAGTTTGAGAAGCACTGCCTTAGCTCACGTTTTTACTTCAATCTTATTTCAAATAAAAATGACCTTGAGAAAGTTAACTTAGCCCACTAATCATGAACAAAGGCTGGTCTTACTAGTAGTGACCTGATCATTTCTGCAGATGATCCAAAAGAAAACAAAGAATTAAAATTAAGAATGTTATTTGTTTCTCTTTAAGCTGTCAAGTCATAATTTACCAGTAGCCCCATATTTTCACTACCTACACTTTAACCACGCTGAAAAAATTATATATAGCTTACCTCTTTCTGAATAGTCAGTTTAACTTTAAGTCTCTTAGAATGAGGCTCAGTCCAAACAAAGCTTGCATCTACAAGCCGTACCTTCAATAAAACCAAAAAGAAACATAAGTTACCTTCTAAAGAGAAAAAAGATGAAATAACTCAAAAAGATTTCAAGATGCTTATGCAATCCCGTGACTAATCTACCCAACATCACCAATTAAAAAAAAAAAAGCCATCAGAGGTATGGCAACAAAAACAGCAAGTAAAGTGAAAATCTGATGACTATATTAAAGCAACTGGTATAATTCAAGCAAAAATTAAAAAGGAAAATCTCCTTTCCCCTAAAAACAGTAGTTTCTCTAATTCAAAGTACACTTTTTAGGAGAAAACAAAGACCTGATGACTTCATCATCTACTAGAAATTTCATGAACAAAGGTTTCTACTTTTATTATTCTCTCTATAGTAAATTTGTGGCTTAAAAAATATATATGGACATTCATTCTTCAGAGGGAGTCTCATGCACTCAATACTGAATCCACAGTGGTAACTCACTGCTAAATCAACAGTCAGCAGAGGCCAAAAACAGTTTGCCCTATGTGACAAACTCAATGCAGCTCATATGGCTAAAATGAGTGTTTTAAGAAAAGGAGGTTGGAGAATAAAAAATAGAGGTTGTTTCATTAATCTGAGCAGGAGTTTAGGAAACCTGAACTGAGGGGCTGGAAACAGCAGCACAGGGACCCAAGCCAAGAGATATTTGGGAGATAAAATCTATAGCATTTAATATCAAATAGATATGGGAAGATTTTAGAATGATAGTCAAGGATCCAGCTTGGACACCAAGGTAACACTATTTTTCTGTCACAAATGAAAAAGAGATTAAATGCAGAGAAATGTGCTATATTTGGTTTCAGACACTTAAGTTCAAGAGGATTTATCTGAGATATCCAAGTGAAGCTGTTCAGGAGATAGTGAGATATACACACCTGGTCTGGTGCTCTATGGAGAAATCTGAGTTATAGACAACAGGTTTGGGAGACACAGCAGGCAGATAATAATTTTATCAAGACCTGTCTGGTGAGAAGTAGATAAGCTAGTGTAGATACAGCAGTCCAGAGTAAAACCCTCCTCCATGACTGGCTCCCCTAAACCAAAGGCTAGTAATCAGTCGACAAGTCACCAGGTACAAAGGGGACAGAGAGCTGTTTATTCCCTCAGTCTCCATCTGCGGCAGGCCAAGGAAGCTCCATGGGCCTGTATAAGACTGCCCTTTCCTCAGCCTCCAATCGCCATCTGTAGGAGTGGAGAGAGAAACAGATCTACTTCACCCCCAGCTCAGTCTCACCACACTATCTGTCCTCAGACAACCAGGACTAATCCAACTTACTGAGCCCTTTAACCGTCTTTACCATTACCTCAGCCACCTGCTCATCTCTCACACTCCAATCTCCATGTGTAACACGTATGCCCTTTTCTGTCCCATCCAACAACACCCCTCCCCAAATCCTGAAAACCTTTTTATTGTGGCCTCTGGAATTCAACATTCACTAACAACAAAACCTGCTAAATCCTGAAATCTCTTTCCTGAACATTCCCTTCACCTTCTAGATCTCCTGATTATATATATATATAGCTCTCCCTACAGCTAATGAGGCTGCGATGGCACAGAAGTGGCGGCCATGGTTTTTCCAATGGATGTGAGAGTTAGACTATAAAGAAAGCTGAGTACCAAAGAATTGATGCTTTTGAACTGTGGTGGTGGAGAAGACTCTTGAGAGTTCCGTGGACTGCAAGGAGATCCAACCAGTCCATCCTAAAGGAGATCAGTCCTGGGTGTTCATTGGAAGGACTGATGTTGAAGCTGAAACTCCAATATTTTGGCCACCTGATGTGAAGAGCTGACTCATTGGAAAAGACCCTGATGCTAGAAGAGATTGGGGGCAGGAGGAGAAGGAGACGACAGAGGATGAGATGGTTAGATGGCCTCACTGACTCAAAGGACATGGGTTTAGGTGGACTCCAGGAGTTGGTGATGGACAGGGAGGCCTGGCGTGCTGCAGTTCATAGGGTCTCAAGGAGTCAGAAACGACTGAATGACTGAACTGAAATGAGAAGTAATGACTGATTTTTCTTTTCATCTTCTCAAACTTTTATCATCAAAGGATCCCAGGATTCAGTACTCAAATTTCTCCTTCATGATGCTAGAAGAGATTGGGGGCAGGAGGAGAAGGAGACGACAGAGGATGAGATGGTTAGATGGCCTCACTGACTCAAAGGACATGGGTTTAGGTGGACTCCAGGAGTTGGTGATGGACAGGGAGGCCTGGCGTGCTGCAGTTCATAGGGTCTCAAGGAGTCAGAAACGACTGAATGACTGAACTGAAATGAGAAGTAATGACTGATTTTTCTTTTCATCTTCTCAAACTTTTATCATCAAAGGATCCCAGGATTCAGTACTCAAATTTCTCCTTCTCTAAACTCCCTGGGAAATCTCATCCAATTTCATAGCTTTAAATACCATATACATCCCCAAATTCATTATCTTCAGTCTAGACCATGCCCTTGCTTATTCATCCAGCTCCCCACTATTTCTGCTTCCATGTCTAATGAACAGCTAAGTACCACCTGAGATGAGTTTTGATTTCTCCCACCTGACCTTCTCCTCTTGAAGTCTTTCCTACTTCACTAATAGCAACTTCCATCTGGTTGCTCAAGAACCATAGAAGTCACCCTTGACTCTTTCAACTCAAAAGTATACATTCAGTTTCATCAATAAAGTCTACTGACTACCTTCAACAACAGAGCCAGAATCAATGCACTTCTCACTACCTCTACTACTGACTCAAATATTATTTCTCATGATTACTACGATCGCTCCCTAAAGGCCCCCATCTCCCTCATATCTAAACATATGGAATTCTCCAGGCAAGAATATCGAAGTGGGTTGACATTCCCTTCTCCAGGGAATCTTCCTGACCCAGCGATCAAACCCGGGTCGCCTGCATTGCAGGTAGATTCTTTACCATCTAAGCCACCAAGGGAGCCCCACTCAGAGTAAAATTCAGTCCTCAAAAGGGCCCATAAGGCCTGCCCTACTTAGACTTTCCATGTCTTCCCTAGTTCACCCCCAAGTACTTTGCCTCCCAGTTCCACTCTAACCATACAGGTTTGCTCCTGTCCCTGGCCTCTACACTTGTTTTGCTACCCATAGTGCTCTTCTCTAAACTGTGGCTCCTCCCTTACTTTTAATGTTTATTCTAGTATCACCTTCGGAGAAGGCAACGGCAACCCACTCCAGTACTCTTGCCTGGAAAATCCCATGGACAGAGGAGCCTTGTAAGCTGCAGTCCATGGGGTCGCTAGGACTCAGACACAACTGAGCGACTTCACTTTCACTTTTCACTTTCATGCACTGGAGAAGGAAATGGCAACCCACTCCAGTATTCTTGCCTCGAGAATCCCAGGGATGGGGGAGCCTGGTGGGCTGCCGTCTATAGGGTCGCACAGAGTCGAACACGACTGAAGCCACATAGCAGCAGCAGCAGCAGGATCACCTTATCGATGAGGTCTCCTCTAACCACTCTATTTTGAATTGCAACTCTTCCTGAGGAGTTTTTATCCCCTTCCTCAATTTTTCCTCCACAGAATTTATACCTTTTAATATACTTATTTGTTTACTGCCCACTCCACACCCTCCCCTTCACCCAAATTAAAAGGTCTCTAAGAGATTTTTCCTCTCTCATTCAATGCCATATTTCTGACACCACAAGTAGACTGGCACAAGGTTGACACTTAATAAACATCTGTGAAATGCTAATGAATTATTAATGAACATTTGATAAAAGCCTGAGGAATCAAAGCAAAAGACCAAGTTACACAAAAAACTGATTCCACGGGGGGAAAAAAAGAAAAACTTGAGACAAATCAGGGAACAGAAGGAAAGTATAAAAACAACAATTAAACTTTCAGAAATATTCAACAGACTGAATCAAGAACATTAAAAATTCTAAACTATTAGTACTGAAAAATATTCATACAAAAATTGGAAGATAAAAGAAACTGCCAGGAACACACGGAAAAAAAGGATTAAAGACGATACAAGGGCAAAAAGGCATTTCACTAAGTTTTAAGCTGGTAGGGCCAACATTTGACAAATGAGAATCCAGGGAGAAAGAAACAAGGAAAATAAAGAGAGAAACTTCAAAGTACTATTACACAAATTTTTTTCAGAGGCTAAGAGAATCTGAAGGCCTTCAAACCCAAAGAGTCCATTTCAATTAAAAACATAGCTGGTGGAAATAATTAATAAAGTTCAGCACAAAGAAAACTGAAAGTGTTATGTAGAGAGACTAACTAGAGTAACAAACCCTGTTTGGTTTTTGAAGATGTTTATGTACTGACATTAAATAGTAAGTACAAGTATCTTCCTTCCAGAGAGTAATGAAAATTTTTTAAAAAACTGACAACCATAGCCCTAATATTATTATAGTCTCCACAATTATGTTTAGTGATGGTCGTATATATATGTATTTTCATAAAAGATTACTGCACAAAAGGGGTTCTCAAATAATCAACTAAAAAGTTTGATTCCATACTAAATCTTTTAAAGCAAAAGGACTTTCATTTCCATTAAAGAATATATACAGACTGGTTCCAAATAGGAAAAGGAGTACATCAAGGCTGAATATTGTCACCTTGCTTATTTAACTTATATGCAGAGTACATCATGAGAAATGCTGGGCTGGAAGCAGCACAAGCTCGAATCAAGATTGCCGGGAGAAATATCAGTAACCTCAGATATGCAGATGACACCATCCTTATGGCAGAAAGTGAAGAGGATCTAAAGAGCCTCTTGATGAAAGTGAAAGAGGAGAGTGAAAAAGTTGGCTTAAAGCTCAACATTCAGAAAAAAAAAAAAATCATGGCATCTGGTCCCATCACTTCATGGCAAATAGATGGGGAAACAGTAGAAACAGTGTCAGACTTTATTCTTTGGGGCTCCAAAATCACTGCAGATGGTGACTACAGCCATGAAATTAAAAGACACTTACTCCTTGGAAGGAAAATTATGACCAACCTAGATAGCACAGTCAAAAACAGAGATATTACTTTGCCAACAAAGGTCCATCTAATTAAGGCTATAGTTTTTCCAGTATTCATGTATGGATGTGAGAGTTGGACTGGAAGAAGCTGAGTGCCGAAGAATTGATGCTTTCGAACTGTGGTGTTGGAGAAGACTCTTCAGAATCCCTTGGACTGCAAGGAGATCCAACCAGTCCATCCTAAAGGAGATCAGTCCTGGGTGTTCATTGGAAGGACTGATGTTGAAGCCGAAACTCCAATACTTTGGCCACCTCATGCGAAGAGTTGACTTATTGGAAAAGACTCTGATGCTGGGAGGGATTGGGGGCAGGAGGAGAAGAGGATGACAGAGAATGAGATGGCTGGATGGCATCACAGACTTGATGGACCTGGGTTTGGGTGGACTCCGGGAGTTGGTGATGGACAGGGAGGCCTGGCATGCTGCAATTCATGGGGTCGCAAAGAGTCGGACACGACTGAGCGACTGAACTGAAAGATGAAAACAGCATGTGTAGTAGTGTGCTTACCAACAGCAGCATTTAACAGTTATTTTGTAAAATCTACTCATACAAAGATTATCTGAAAATGAGACATTAAATCACACCCACATATACCGACAAAAACTGATTTTAGCTATTTGACCTACCTTACTTAGAGGGGCTTTGATTTTTTTCAAACACAAAGCAAGAAGATCCCTGGATTCTAATGCACACTGTACCCACGTTCCTGGTGGCTGGAAATACCTGGGGAAAAGATACCATATTGAAACTCAGTATCTCTCAGCAAAAAAAAAAAAAAAAATTCACTTAAATATGAAGACACAACAATGATTATTAACCAGATATAATACTACTCAAGGTTGATCTGAGGCACTTAACCCAAATATATTTTAATAGGTTCAGAAACTTTCAATTAGACCAGTAGTTTAGTTAAAAAGGTGAAATTCTGAGTATTTGAGAAAGTCAATCTGTAATAACTTATTAAAAGGTCTTATTACTTCAAGCACCAATAAGAATTACAAAGATAACAAAATGTGAAGAATGTCCTGGTGCTATGTTCTGAAACATGGATAAAAATTCATCTCACGATAGCATTAAAATGGTTTATAGTGTACAAATAAAATCTTAAGAACTGCTTATTTCTCATGCACAAAAAATGTAAATTAGTACCTAATACTATGTATAAATAAGAGCTCAAGATTACTCACATACTTCAAATCCCTTTTCAGGCTTCCCTGATGGCTCAGACACTAAAGAGACTGCCTGCAATGCAGGAGACCCAGGTTTGATCCCTGGGTAGGGAAGATCCTTGGAGAAGGGAATGGCAACCCACTCCAGTATTCTTGCCTAGGAAACCCCTTGTACAAAGGAACATGGTGGGCTACTGGCCATGGGTTCACAAAGAGTCAGACATGACTGAGCGACTGACACACAAATCTTAATTTTAATTTTCAAACTGTAAATTGTAAATTTAAAATCTTATATAAAACATGACTAGGTTAAAATCTTTTGTATATGTACTTGAAGTCTTGTAGCCCAACCAGGCAAGGAGTTAGGGCAGTGCTTAGCATATAGTAAATGCTCAACAAATGTTTGTTAAATACATAATACTTCTAAATGTATCATGTGAATGCTTTGTTCATACTTGTTAAGTAAATATTCTGATTTTTACTTTTAAAGGTTCACTGAAAAACCTTACTTACACAGGTCCCTTTGTTGTAAGCCAAGTTTTTAGATTTAGAAAATGTTTCATTTGTTATCTATTAAAGCCCCTTCATTATGAGGAGGAAATTAAGGCGTTAGAGAGGTTAAATGGCCAAGTTTCAGAGACCTAGTTCATGAGGAATCTAGTGTTTTTCTCACTCCGCTATAAAGAATATTATAGATTAAGATTGCAAACTATAATCTCCCTGAAACAGAATATAAGTTCCCTGTTTTTATATTTATGTACATGTTTTATGTATTTTTCTGGGGAAATGCAGCTTTTAAATTCTTAAAGGGATTCATGAACCCCTCCCTCCCAAAAAAGTTACTCACCACTAGAGTTCTAACCCACTTGGGAAGTCAGACATACAATGTTATGGGTAGCTTCAATGGGCAGTTTTGTACTACTCAATAGCAGACTAGACATAAGCTATTTATACAAAGCTAAAGAATATAAAAAACATTAACTTAAGTTTGCCTTCAAATGTTTGACCATCCTAGACATGATATACTGAGCTTTTTCCCCATTAGTCATAGTCATTTTAGTTACACAGGAACATTAATACATAATTTTTAAAACACATTGCCAAATTACTTTTAAATATAAGGTGCTTTTTATCATATATGGCTTAGAATGATTGAAGGGAAAAACAAAAACTTCATGGTAATTGGAACAGTTATGTCTTTAAAATCTGCTCTCACTCCTGAAAACATTAACTTTTATGTATTAATTATACATATCAAACCTTTTAATCCCTTAACAGAAAAAAACCAGATTCAATCCCTTTAGATGAACTTTACCACATCGGCAGGGAAAACTAGAAAGCTACATTACAAAACTGCAAATTCTATAATCTCTAGCTTTGACACCATAAATAAAACTTAAATCTCAGTTACATGCACTTTAATATATGTATCTTAATCTCACTATATTCTAGTGGCTCTCTTATATATGAATTTCAACTTTAAGTAGGATAAAAAAGGGTCACACTATACCTTTGGCATTGTTTGCAGAAAGATATAAAGACTTGTTTCGGAATGCCTTGGCTGATGTCTACTTTGCTTCTCAGACAAGCCACACAAATGTTAGCAGGATTTGGACTAATTGGGACACCACAATCGCAGCACAAGCTTAAATAAAGCATACATTTTTTCAAGTTACATTTCATAAGTGTACCAGTTAGATTTAAAAACTATCAAACAGGGATTAGCAGATACAAACTACTACATATAAATAAACATGGTCCCACTGTATAGCACAGGGAACTATAACCAATATCCTATAATAAACCATAATGGAAAAGAATATGAAATATATATATACAACTGAATCACAGTTATTCATATATAACTGAATCACAGTTTATATATAAAACTGAATCACACTGCTGTACAGCAGAAACTAACATAACATTGAAAAATCAACTATACTTCAATAAAAAATAATAAAATTAACAAACCAACAAAGTCTTAAGGTTAGGCCACAGTATCTCTGCCCTTTTTAAAAACCTGACTTTGAGCAATCTTCAAAGATGCACTAGACTTTTAAAAACCTTAGATTATTGAGGAAAAAAAAAATATGGCCACAATTCCAAAAAGCCTCAAAATATGACTGATATACAAAAGGTTAAAAAAAAAAAAAAGGTCTAGAGAATCTAAATAACCGCTAATAGTGATCATTAGACAGCTTTATAGTCCAAAGGCAAAAATTTTTTTAAAGCCTCAGTATAGCACCAGGACTGCCAAAATGTAAAAAGGACGAAAGACTATCAGTATAACTGATGGCAGTGTCATAACCCTAGGTGTATTGGGAACAGAAAGTATTTAAAAATCATTGAGCTACCCAAAATAAGAGTTCTATAATCACTAATGTCCACTGTGGTAGCCACCAGGCAACCCGTGACTACTGAGGATTTGAAATGTGGGTAATAGAAGAACTGAATACTTAGTTTTATTACATTTTAATTACTTGAAATTTAAAAAACCACATAAGGCCAATGGTTGATGCCAATCCAGAAGAATGTATAGAGACTATTTTAATACTTTTAAAACAGTATTTACCACAACAAACTTTCTAGCGAAAAACGAACTCGTTTTTTCCAGGAAACAAGGCTTTTCATTTTTTCCACTTTAGACAAATCCCCCTAAAAGAAAAGCTTTCCCCACAGTAAATTTTAAAGACTCATTTTAATGTTTTTAAATTTAATGGAGATAGGGGAAAAGGGACGCGACTCACATATGTCCAGGTGTGTGCTTGACGGGTTCCGTCATATACTCCATTTTTCTGTACACCTTGATTTCAAGGACAGAGAACAGTGAAATTTAGACATTTTTCCATTCACTCTTTTACACAGATCTTCCTTCTGCCTTTTCTGTATAAGACAGCCAAGCCTCGTACAGCAGCAAATAAGAAAAACCCATTCCACCTGCAATCTCTAGAAGAAGTAATTTCCTTAATAACAGAAGGAAGCGACTGGAGGAGGATCCATATGCAAGACCCTGGTAGCCATGAAACTGGGCGCTGACCTCAGGTGTCACTTGGGCGCCAACCCCGGCGAACTCAAGAAGGGGCCACAAACGGCCGGGGCCGTTCCGGACACCACCAGCCCCAAACCCTGCTGCGGACGCGCCTAGAACCCACAGCAGAAGTCCGCGGGCGGTGTCACCGGGCCTGCAGGCCACCCACCCCGACCTGACCCCGCACCCCGCGGACAAGACCTCATGCGAGCTCCTGCTGGCGGCGCACGCGCTGCGCCCAAGCGGCCCGAAGTCGGCCCACAACCAGGGAGTCCGTCCCGGTCTCTTCTTAGAAACCCCCGAGACTGCAGCGCAGGACTCAGCCACCAGAACTTACTTAACACCACTGGGCCTGACCCAAACGTGCTCAAAATCCGCAGCAAGACCAGCTTCAGCGGCCCGCGGAGTAGCCGCCAGGGCTGACGCCAGTACAGTTCAGATCACGCGAGAGAAGGGTTCGAAATCCCGCGAGTCGCGAGACGAGACTCACAGCTGCGGGTGGGGGCGGAGGAAGGGGAGGGCGCTGGGGAACGTTGGGCGGAGCGGAGGCCGAACGGGTGGGATGGATCCAATAGAGAAGATAGGGGGCTCTCTCGTCCTATGGCTCCTGAGATTTAACAGGTTTTACAACTCTTCTATTGGGTTATCATCCTTTCTTGGCCAAAACTCACTCTTTAGATATCCCTATTGGGAGCTTGCTTCTTGGTTAAATGATTATATAAAAGTTATCCGTTCACGGCACCACATTACACAAAGAAATTAGAGTAACTTCCATGAGGGCAGTGCCTTTTGTCTCTTTTGCTCACCGTTATATGCCTAATGCCTGTCACATCATAACTGCTCCAATGAATATTTGTTGAAATGATGAGAAAGAAATCCAAGAAGTAATTGTGAAATCCATGTTAAGACCACTTATTATTAGAAAGTGCTCCCCAATAGTGCACTTAATGACTTTATACCTTGATCCTAGAACAGCTCAGAAAGAATATAATCACTCTTTCTTATGACAGAATTTAAAATATTTGAAAAGGGCAACCATATTTTTTTTTTCTGTCTTCTCACCTCAAATTTCAAGGAATAAGCAAGGTTACCTTGTGATCAGAGAAGGCCTCCCATGTCTTCTGTGGGGAACTTAAGTAGTCCTCCATTCCTTCTTATTTCCACACCCCATCCTTCCAAGGTATAAGTTTGATCTTGTTATATTCCCTTGCTTTTAATCCTTTGAAGGTCTCTGCTCTGGATTATTGCCTATATGGAAAATTCAAATTTCTCTGCATAGGAAAAAGACCCTTCAGGATCTGGCCTGGACATAACCTGTCACATTCCTAAGCACACAGCCATACATACCAACTGGCAGGTCCTGCAGGAACTAATCCTTTTCTGGCCAATCTGTGAGTACAAGCCACTTTCTGAATGTCTGGGGCTGTTCCTTTTTTCTTTCTCAATACATTGCTTCCATACTATTTATGATTTGTCATCAAGTGCAATAGTGCCAGGTTTGCTAGGCATTAGATCAACTCAAACATGGTTCCTGCCCTCATGGAGCTTATGTTTTACAGGTGAGGCTGATATTTCCAAACAACTAGGTAATTTTGATGTGATGACTAATCTAGAGCCAGCATCTTGGAATGTGAAGTCAAGTGGGCCTTAGAAAGCATCACTACGAACAAAGCTAGTGGAGGTGATGGAATTCCAGTTGAGCTATTTCAAATCCTGAAAGATGATGTTGTGAAAGTGCTGCACTCAATATGCCAGCAAATTTGGAAAACTCAGCAGTGGCCACAGGACTGGAAAAGGTCAGTTTTCATCCCGATTCCAAAGAAAGGCAATGCCAAAGAATGCTCAAACTACCGCACAGTTGCACTCATCTCACATGCTAGTAAAGTAATGCTCAAAATTCTCCAAGCCAGGCTTCAGCAATATGTGAACCGTGAACTTCCAGATGTTCAAGCTGGTTTTAGAAAAGGCAGAGGAACCAGAGATCAAATTGCCAACATCCGCTGGATCATGGAAAAAGCAAGAGAGTTCCAGAAAAACATCTATTTCTGCTTTATTGACTATGCCAGAGCCTTTGACTGTGTGGATCACAATCAACTGTGGAAAGTTCTGAAAGAGATGGAAATACCAGACCATCTAACCTGCCTCTTGAGAAATCTGTATGCAAGTCAGGAAGGAACAGTTAGAACTGGACATGGAACAACAGACTGGTTCCAAATAGGAAAAGGAGTATGTCAAGGCTATATATTGTCACCCTGCTTATTTANACTTGAGAGTCCCTTGGACTGCAAGGAGATCCAACCAGTCCATTCTGAAGGAGATTATCCCTGGGATTTCTTTGGAAGGAATGATGCTAAAGCTGAAGCTCCAGTACTTTGACCACCTCATGCGAAGAGTTGACTCACTGGAAAACACTGTGATGCTGGGTGGGATTGAGGGCAGGAGGAGAAGGGGACGGCCGAGGATGAGATGGCTGGATGGCATCACGGACTCGATAGAGATGAGTCTGAGTGAACTCCGGGAGTTGGTGATGGACACGGAGGCCTGGTGTGCTGCGATTCATGGGGTCACAAAGAGTCGGACCCGACTGAGCGACTGAACTGAACTGAACTGAGGTAATTTGCTGAGAGTTCTGTAGCAAGTAAGTGGCAGAACCAGGACCCAAACTACAGTTTATCTTAAGTCTGTGTCCATGTGCCACTATATTAGGCTCCCAGCTCTTCTGAGGCTCAGATCAGCTATTCGTATTCATGGGCGTTGTTTTTGTTTTTTCCCCAAGAAACTATTTATTTTCCATCGACCTTATTTACATTTTCTGTTTAAGAGTATGTGAAGGAGCCATGAAGACCACTGTGGTTGTTCCTCCCGGGTCAGTGGCCTGAGCCGCAGCAGCTGTAGACCAGCCTTCAGAGGCAGGCAGAGTGCCGTGGTCCTCCAGGAGGAGCTGCTGGAAGGCACCGAGGCCACCTGTGCCTGCAAACCCATCTGCAACTTGGGGTTGAGTAGAAATAAACTCGGGACCTGGAGGGACTCATTCACCCTGAAATTCCTCCTGAGTCTCAGCCTTATCAGCGCTACCTGCTCTTCCTTTTCAGTCTCTTCAGGATCCCTGGTGAAACAGAGACAAGACCTCACACAGGTGCATACCTGAGATGGAGCCTCACAGGCCCAGAATCCCCAGGCCAGCACGGCCACATCAGACCCTAGGAGCTCCCCTCTTGCTGCAGGGGTGGCAGTGTCCACACAGCACAGGGGAGCATCTGAGTGACCTGGAGCAACAGTAGGCAGGTTACTGTAAGACGCCTTTGTGATACTGGTGGTCTCCCCTGGGGTTTGTAAGCACAGAAGACAGGGCAGAAGCTGCCTACATCTGGTTAGTGATGATTACAGGAGTGGATGACATGCCCCACAATGGAAGTAGCTCCCATAGCAAAAGCAAACTTCACCACAGCTTGGCTGAATGGCCAGCATTCCTGGAGCACGTGATACTGGCATCAGCTGGGCTTTCAATGTCAGCAAGGGCATGAGCTGCCCAGCAGAAGCTTCTCTCAGATTCTCTTCAGATTCACAAGGTAACGCCATCACTTTTCCTTTTATAGACGTGCTATCCTGTTGGGAAGCCACGTTGGCACCCCCTAACTGGGCTCTGCTGTGAGGGATTTGAGGACATTTTCCTCCTTCTTTTGCAGGCCCTCAAGGGCTCCAGATATTGTGAAATTTTCCCTCCCAAATTACAAGGGGGAGCATGTAACCACAAACCACAAACATGACATTGATATAAATACTTTAAAATTTTATATCAGAATCCATAAAATATCTTTCTTGACCAATTAAGGTAAATATAAATATTTTACAACATTACTTTCTTAGAGACCCCAGTTCAATTCCTGGATCAGAAAGATCTGCTGGAGAAAGGATAGACTACCCACTCCAGTATTTTTCAGCTTCCCTGTGGCTCAGCTGGTAAAAACTCCACCTGCAATGTGGGAGACCTGGGTTCAATCCCAGGGTTGGGAAGATCCCCTGGAGGGGGAATGGCTACCCGCTCCAGTATTCTGGCCTGGAGAATTCCATGGACTGTACAGTCCATGGGGTCGCAAAGAGTCTGACACAATTGAGTGACTCACTTTTCTTGGAGACAACTTGAATAAGTGTTTTAAAAGTAGAGTTTTCTTAATTTTAAGTATCTTCTATACATAGCAACTAGTAACTGCTCAATAGCTGTTAGTGAAATTCTATACAAAACTTTTGAATGCAGAGTATGGCTATTGTTACCCCATGTGATAGCACGTGTGTCTCATTATCCGGAGACTAGTGTAGGAGAGGTTTATTATGGAGCACACTTAGAATCAACACCTGTGGAAGGGGAGGGAGGAACCCACAGTTGGGTAGGGAGAGAAGATGTGGTACCCTGCACTCTGATGTAGGCCTCACCAACCATAATGCCAGAAGCTCTGAAGCTGAGATGAGTTCAGTTTTCCTCAGGGTGCTGGGCCATGTTTCCACTGATACGTCATTGGATGTGACTGCCCGCTGAAGAAGGCATAACCTTGGGTGAGGTTTCTCTCTTCAGCCAAGGGAGTCCCGGAAGTGGTGAAACTCAGAGTTTTCTACCAGTAGCAGGGGTAAGGCAGAGAAGGCAATGGCACCCCACTCCAGTACTCTTGCCTGGAAAATCCCATGGATGGAGGAGTCTGGTAGGCTGCAGTCCATGGGGTCGCAAAGAGTTGGACACGACTGAGCGACTTCACTTTCACTTTTCACTTTCATGCATTGGAGAAGGAAAAGATACGTCATTGGATGTGACTGCCCGCTGAAGAAGGCATAACCTTGGGTGAGGTTTCTCTCTTCAGCCAAGGGAGTCCCGGAAGTGGTGAAACTCAGAGTTTTCTACCAGTAGCAGGGGTAAGGCAGAGAAGGCAATGGCACCCCACTCCAGTACTCTTGCCTGGAAAATCCCATGGACAGAGGAGTCTGGTAGGCTGCAGTCCATGGGGTCGCAAAGAGTTGGACACGACTGAGCGACTTCACTTTCACTTTTCACTTTCATGCATTGGAGAAGGAAATGGCACCCCACTCCAGTGTTCTTGCCTGAAGAATCCCAGGGACGGGGGAGCCTGGTGGGCTGCTGTCTATGGGGTCGCACAGAGTCGGACACAACTGAAGTGACTTAGCTTAGCTTAGCAGGGATAAGGAATAAGTACTTCAGAGGAATAAGTCCTTCTTTCCTGAAGGGGTATCTAGTCAGCGCCTCACAGCATGCCTTACACAAAAGCAGTTTGTCTATAGAACTGATACTAGACCTGGACTCTCAGGAACCACTCAGGTGGCATAGTGGTAAAAAAGTCCTCTTGGCAATGCAGGAGATGCAAAAGATGTAGGTTCTATCCCTTGGTCAGGAAGATTTCCCTGGAGTAGGAAATGGCAACCCACTCTAGTATTCTTACCTGAAAAATTACAAGGATAGAGAAACAGTGTGTCCATGGGGTCAGACATGACTGAGCATGCATGAATTCCCTTCCATGCTGGACTCTCAGGGCCTTGCTTCCTGTTCTGCGGCTTTTAGACCCTCTGCCTCCAAAGAATTTCTTCACCTCTTTAAGCCTCAGTTTCCTTCTTTCTTTTTTAAAAAATTTTTATTGAAATATAGTTGATTTAGAGTGTTGTGTTAGTTTCAAGTGTACAGCAAAGTGATTCAGTTACATATCCATATTGTTGTTGTTTAGTTGCTAAGTCAAATCTGACTCTTGCGACCCTGTGGCCTGTAGCCCACCAGGCTCTTCTGTCCATGGGATTTCCCATGCAAGAATACTGGAGTAGATTGCCATTTCATTCTCCAGAGGATATTCCTGACCCAGGCATTGAACCCACATCTCCTGCATTGCAGGCAGATTCTTTACCGCTGAGTAACTGGGAAGCCCATGTATATATATGGTGTGTGTGTGTATCACACAAATCTTTTTAAGATTCTTTTTCATTATCGGTTATTACAGTATATTGGAGAATTTTGAGCATTACTTTACTAGCATGTGAGATGAGTAGCCATGCTTAAAAAGATTTGTGTGATACACACACACACCATATATATACATGGGCTTCCCAGTTACTCAGCGGTAAACAATCTGCCTGCAATGCAGGAGATGTGGGTTCAATGCCTGGGTCAGGAATATCCTCTGGAGAATGAAATGGCAATCTACTCCAGTATTCTTGCATGGGAAATCCCATGGACAGAAGAGCCTGGTGGGCTACAGGCCACAGGGTCGCAAGAGTCAGATTTGACTTAGCAACTAAACAACAACAATATGGATATGTAACTGAATCACTTTGCTGTACACTTGAAACTAACACAACACTCTAAATCAACTATATTTCAATAAAAATTTTTTAAAAAAGAAAGAAGGAAACTGAGGCTTAAAGAGGTGAAGAAATTCTTTGGAGGCAGAGGGTCTAAAAGCCGCAGAACAGGAAGCAAGGCCCTGAGAGTCCAGCATGGAAGGGAATTCATGCATGCTCAGTCATGTCTGACCCCATGGACACACTGTTTCTCTATCCTTGTAATTTTTCAGGTAAGAATACTAGAGTGGGTTGCCATTTCCTACTCCAGGGAAATCTTCCTGACCAAGGGATAGAACCTACATCTTTTGCATCTCCTGCATTGCCAAGAGGACTTTTTTACCACTATGCCACCTGAGTGGTTCCTGAGAGTCCAGGTCTAGTATCAGTTCTATAGACAAACTGCTTTTGTGTAAGGCATGCTGTGAGGCGCTGACTAGATACCCCTTCAGGAATGAAGGACTTATTCCTCTGAAGTACTTATTCCTTATCCCTGCTAAGCTAAGCTAAGTCACTTCAGTTGTGTCCGACTCTGTGCGACCCCATAGACAGCAGCCCACCAGGCTCCCCCGTCCCTGGGATTCTTCAGGCAAGAACACTGGAGTGGGGTGCCATTTCCTTCTCCAATGCATGAAAGTGAAAAGTGAAAGTGAAGTCGCTCAGTCGTGTCCAACTCTTTGCGACCCCATGGACTGCAGCCTACCAGACTCCTC
>SJXQ01012210.1:0-47079 GCA_006408695.1 Aepyceros melampus
ATATGTCCTCATTGCTAGTGTTCATTTACCTTTTTGCTTATCTACTATATGACAGGCTCTGCTAGGTAATGGATGTACAATAATACCTGAGATAGACTTTGACCCTACTCACATAGAGCTTAGAGTCTAGATTTATCTCTTCTTTGCCATTTTATTTCAACACTGGAATCATAAACACCAGTGAAGAATGAATATCAAATGGAGAGTTAAGACCAGATGAAATCAGGACAAACTAAAAGACAAGTTGTAGATGAGTATAAGGCAAGGAGCTAGAGCTGATCTAGGTGGGGTCATGGTCAGGCTGAAGAGACAGGAGTAGGGGAAGCCAGGGAGATGCTAATAGAGATCTGATTAAAACTTTCCTTCTTCCCTTGAAAAAGGTTCTCATTTATTTAGTATCTGTACATGTCAGGCAGGCCCTGAGGTAGACCTCAAACAGAAAGAGCATGATCTGATTGCTAAAAAGGTAGATGCCCCAGCAAGTGTAATGAACCATGATGAAAACTGAGATCTTGTCCTCATCTTTGAGAGACATAACATCAGTATTCTGCAGTACAGAATTAGTCCTGATTTAAGTATGCCTGATAAATGGATGTAATCCAACAACCTAGCTGTTGTTCTTCTCAGGAGTCAGTGACCAAACATTTCCAGTTCAAGATGGGGTCTGTCATTTCTAAGAGGGCAAGAACTCAATTAAATGCAGCTCCAGCATACAATCTCAAGTTTGACCCCTATTAGTCCTGATTTAAGTATGCCTGATAAATGGATGTAATCCAACAACCTAGCTGTTGTTCTTCTGAGGAGTCAGTGACCAAACATTTCCAGTTCAAGATGGGGTCTGTCATTTCTAAGAGGGCAAGAACTCAATTAAATGCAGCTCCAGCATACAATCTCAAGTTTGACCCCTCAACTGCCCTGATGTGTGAGATTTTTAGATGATGTGAAAAAGGAGGCATTGCTGATAAAAATCTTGTAGCTCTCAACTTTAATAAGTGGTTCTCCAGTCTCAGGGACCTCAAACTTTTGTGAATACATTCTGCATGACAAACATTTTTCCATGCACTAAAGATGCAGAGTTAACACAAAAACAGAGCATGGTGCTACTGTTATAAATCTCATATTCTAATGAGAAAGTAAACAAGAAAAATGAATAAACTCATTAATTCAAAATCATTTCTGATGATAATAGTTTCCATAAAGAAAATAAAACAGAGTATTATGATAACAGAGTAATTTAGTGGTGTGAGGACTACTAGTTCTCCAAGAAATTCACCTACTATAGAAGTAGAGTCGTACAGAGCATATGGAGGCCCAACAAACTTCATTTCCCAGGCTCCCTTGAAGCAAGGGTGGCCATGTGACTATGTCCTCACCAATGAAGTAGGTGAGGAAATGACATATTCCACTTTGGGGTCTAGACTTCCTCCATGCTCCCTCTCCTCTTCTCATTGGCTAGAAACTGAATGCAGAGACAGTCCAGCTCTAATTATTCCAATGATGAAAATACTTTGGGTATAACAGACAGAAAAACATAAGAGGATCCTGGATACAAGAATGACCCAATGGAGTAGAATTTTCCAGTAGCCTGGACCAAGCACATCGATACTCTTAATATTATGTGAAAAATAAGCACCATGATGAGTCCATTTTTGAAGTAGCAGTTTAGCTTTGCAATGGCACCCCACTCCAGTACTCTTGCCTGGAAAATCCCATGGATGGAAAAGCCTCGTAGGCTGCAGTCCATGGGGCTCAATGGAGTAGAATTTTCCAGTAGCCTGGACCAAGCACATCGATACTCTTAATATTATGTGAAAAATAAGCACCATGATGAGTCCATTTTTGAAGTAGCAGTTTAGCTTTGCAATGGCACCCCACTCCAGTACTCTTGCCTGGAAAATCCCATGGATGGAAAAGCCTCGTAGGCTGCAGTCCATGGGGCTGCAAAGAGTCAGACACAACTGAGCGACTTCACTTTCACTTTTCACTTTCATGCATTGGAGAAGGAAATGGCAACCCACTCCAGTGTTCTTGCTTGGAGAATTCCAGGAACGGGGGAGCCTGGTGGGCTGCTGTCTATGGAGTCGCACAGAGTTGGACATGACTGAAGCGACTTAGCAGCAGCAGCTTCCCCAAACTAGGCAATGAAGGCTTGGGTCAGAAATACTGGGATAAGCACAGGAGATGCAATTTAGGAGGTGAGGTCTGCATGATGGGAAGGAGTTAGCCATGTGACTATGCAGAAGTGAAGAAGAGCCAGCACTAACAATACCCAGAAAGAGCTTGGCAAACTCCTATTCACAATCTTGGTAAGACCCAGCTCCTACATTAACACCAAAACCATAGTTACTAGTAAACCTTTGGCAGAGGACTAGGAGTTATGTCATGGAGGACTTTAAAGGTTGAAGGTGAAGATTATAAAGTAAGCCCAGACACAGGCCATATCTAAGGCAAGAACCAGAATCTGATGACCTCCACATTTTCTGGAAGTATATAGCTTCCAAAAGTCAAAAGGTCAAAAGCAAGTGGATAACTGATGTCAGGACAAACAGAACTATCAGAAGATATGGCAAGCAGTTTGGTCATACACTGAGTGGTAAGATAAACCAGAGGTGGTTTATCTTACCACTCAAGACATTTTTAGTAATTTACTCATTCAACAAACATTTCTTCTTAAGACACTGTATTTGTGTGTGTGTGATGGTTTGTTTGAGAATGATGTACCCAGATCTTTTCTTGTTCCCCAGAGTGATAATTATTGCTGTGTTTTTGCCTTAACATGTGTTGAGAACTGTTTCTTCGTTTTGTCATTCAAGTAACATCCATTGACCTACACATAGTGGTGTGTATGTGCCTGAGATTTCAAGCAGATTCACAAAAACAAGTGCAGAGAGATAGGAGAAAGGAAAGAGGGATTTACTGCTAAAGTTGGCTAAAATGTTGGCTTCTAATGATTTTTCGGCCTTCCCAAGTAATTCAGCAGTGAAGAATCTGCCTGCCAGTGCAGGAGATGTGAGTTCACTCCCTGGGTCAGGAAGATCCCCTGGAGAAGGAAATGGCAAACCCACTCCAGTATTCTTGTCTGGAAAATCCCATGAACAAAGGAGCATGGTGGGCTACAGTTCAAAGAATCACATAGAGTTTGGCATGACTTAGCAACTAAACAACAACCATAATGATGATTTTTCAAGCACCTTTAAGATACACATGAAAATCATTTTCTGAAAAGTGCTAAGACCTTTAAAGAATGATGGATGAAGGCAGAAATGCAAAGGCCTATGAGAATAATTAAGAACCAAGTGATCCAGAGGTGCAATGAAGCAGAATAGAGCAAACTGAAAGCTACACTAGGGAAGTCAGAAGATGAAAAAGTCTGTACCTGCGTCTAATGTTACATGTTTCTCTTTGGGGCCTAAGTCTAGGATGACTAATATAAAACCTACAGGCAAAAATAAGTAGAAACACAGGCAGATTTGTAGAACAAGCACCGTTAAGATATGTATAACAGGTATGTATAACAAAGAAAGAACTTGCCATACAAATTCATTTCTTTTTTTATACCTTCAGTGAAGGTGGAGAAAATATTTGTTAATCACAGCACCATTTTAAAACAAAGGCCAATAGGCTTAGCGTCACGCTTCTGTCATGCAGGACTGTAAACATTCTTGCTGAGTTACCATTTTTCCTCTTCTGTTAGAGTGAAAAAAAATTTTTTCCCCTGGTAGTCAGAGAGTTTTATAAAACACTAAGAGATCTAATTGGAAGTATTGTTGTGACTCCTGCTCTGCCTATCACCACAGAAGCTCTGGGTCTAGCAGACATGGTATGTGACCCTTCCCTTCAGCCCATCGTTGGAAAAGTCTGCTTGAGGAGGAGGTGGAGGGAAACACTGCTACTCTGTTATCTCCCGCAGAGTAAAAAGGAAGGCGGTCTCCAAGCTGCTGAGAAGCACCATTACTTTCTACTGGGTTAACTGTCCTGTCACTCCTCTAATACAAATCCTTCAAAGCTCCTCCTTTCCCCTCAGGATCTAGTAAAAACTCCAGAACATGGTTTAGAAACGCCTTTATCCCTGTCCGTCTGTCTCAGCCACATCTCTCTGCATCCTCACCCTACATTCTTGCTTTCTGGTCACGTGGAACTACTCCAGAAATTCTCAGGAAGCAACACATACAAGTTGCCCTCTCTCCTCTCTTGCTTCTTGGGTTCCCCTTCTCTTGCCCCAGAAAACTCTCCTATTCATTCTTCAGCCCTCAACTGAAGCCCCATGTCCTCTGAGAAGCACCCACACACTGCTCCATCTCAGGGACTGCCCCTCCCTCACCCAGGCATTCGTGACTCAGTGTCACCTGTGCTGTGACACGCACACACATGTCTGTTCCAGAACCACCTCATATATCTGCCTCCTCTTTGGCTCTATGAGCGCAGGTTTGCTTCTCGTGTTCCAGTGATCCATCAGCATTCAGCTCAGTGTTTGATAGACATCAGGCAACCAATAAATATCTGTTCAGAGAATATGTTTAATTTGAAAAAATAAAGTCAATAAAGATTATTTTTAGGTATCAAGAAATCAGCTATATACATACATACATCCCCTCCCTCTTGAACATCCCTTCCTCCCCCTCCCCCCACCAGTCATCTAGGTCATCACAGAGCATCAAGCTGAGCTTCCTGAGCTATAGAGTGCCTCCCACAAGCTATCTCATTTACATGTAGTAGTGTGTATATGTCAACGCTACTCTCTCAATTTGCCCCACCCTTTCCTTACCTACTTGTGTCCACAAGACCATTCTCTATGTCGCATACCATTTGCTGCTGCTGAGTCAGTTTTCAAGGAGGGATGTTCAAGAGGGAAGGGATGTATACATGCAAATAATTGATTCATGCTGTTGTACAGCAGAAACTAACAACATTGTAAAGCAATTATTCTCCAATTTTAAAAAAATGTTTTAATAAAATAAAATTAAAAAAAAAAATAGAACCTCAAATCAAATTTCGAAGTGCTCTCTCTCTCAGTATGCCCAGATTTGGTGTCTCCTGAATCATGCCTCACTTGTTCTTACTTATTTTTACACCAGTTTTTTTTTTTTTTTAAGGCAACCCTATGGCCCTACTAAAATTTAATGTCTTTGTTTGTGGAATTTGATTAAATCATTCACTTGATGCAAATTTAAATAGCAAATATTAAGGCAAAATTGCATAATATATTTTCTGAGAAGATCATAAGAATGTTACAAAATCACCTTTATGTAACTCTGCTAAAGAGGAAATAGAGATTATTTCCAAAAGTCTTTTGATCACTAAGTGTTAGCTTTGCTTTTAAATTAATTCCAGCAATTGACACAGAGCTGTAAGGTTAAGTAACTAAGATACCAAAGGACATGTGTCTAGCATGTTTTCTTTAGGTAAACTTGGCCCAATTCACTTATACATACATTTTCTATCACATGCTTGGAGAAGCTGATGGGAGAGGCTGCCAGCTGAGTCAAAACAGACCAGGAGTCACCAGGACAATTCCCATCTTACACGCTTCCTCAGGAAATTTTTGTAGCTTATTCAGATTCTTTCACATATTGTAGAAAGTGATTCATTTTAAAAAGGAAGAAAAAAGCATAAAATGAGAGAGCTGGTAGGAGTTCCGCTAAACTCAAGATGTGCTATTCTAACATAATGATCTTTACATAGGAGCCGACCATCCTCAGTGCTCTTTCCATTCAATCAAACAGCATTCACAGAGCACTTGCTCTGCTCAAGGTGCTGAGGATTCCAAACAACAAGCTGCGTCCTTATTCTCGAGATGTTCAAAGACCATCATAAACATCTTAAAGATAATCAGTAAATGTGGAGTATCAGAAGAAGATTCAGTCAGTCAGTAAGTTCAGTCACTCAGTCGTATCCGACTGTTTGTGACCCAGTGAATCGCAGCACGCCAGGCCTCCCTGTCCATCACAAACTCCTGGAGTTCACTCAAACTCATGTCCATCGAGTCAGTGATGCCATCCAGCCATCTCATCCTCTGTCATCCTCTTCTTCTCTTGCCTCCAATCCCTCCCAGCATCAGAGTCTTTTCCAATGAGTCAACTCTTTACATGAGGCAGCCAAAGTATTGGAGTTTCAGCTTCAACATCAGTCCTTCCAACGAACACCCAGGATTGATCCCCTTTAAGATGGACTGATTGGAACTCCTTGCAGTCCAAGGGACTCTCAAGAGTCTTCTCCAACACCACTGTTCAAAAGCATCAATTCTTTGGTGCTCAGCTTTTTTCACAGTCCAACTCTCACATCCATACATGACCACTGGAAAAACCGTAGCCTTGACTAGTCGGACTTTTGTTGACAAGGTAATATCTCTGCTTTTTAATATGCTATCTAGATTGGTCATAACTTTCTTTCCAAGGAGTAAACGTCTTTAAATTTCATGGCTGCAATCACCATCTGCAGTGATTTTGGAGCTCAAAAAAATAAAATCTGACACTGTTTCCACTGTTTCCCCATCTATTTCCCATGAAGTGATGGGACCAGATGCCATGATCTTTGTTTTCTGAATGTTGAACTTTAAGCCAACTTTTTCACTCTCCTCTTTCACTTTCCTCAAGAGGCTTTTTAGCTCCTCTTCACTTTCTGCCATAAGGGTGGTGTCACCTACATATCTGAAGTTATTGATATTTATCCTGGCAATCTTGATTCCAGCTTGTGCTTATTCCAGCCCAGCAATTTTCATGATGTATTCTGCATATAAGTTAAATAAGCAGGGTGACAATATAAAGCCTTGACATACTCCTTTTCCTATTTGGAACCAATCTGTTGTTCCATGTCCAGTTCTAACTGTTGCTTCCTGACCTGCTAGTGACTTCAAAATCATTTTCTACTGTGTACTAAATTCTTTCTGAATTCTCTAACATCTCAATAACCAACCCAACATACATTACACCATAGTACCAGACAATCACACTTTCAATTACTAGTCCACTGAATTATACTGTATCTAACAATATAAGCACATTTTCATTTGTAATACACATAATACATGCTATGGGTATGACACACATGTACAGTATCTCACTTAATTCCAGTAATAAACCTTTAAAGCAGGTTATTTTCAATTCCAGCTTTACATATGAATAAACTGAAGGTCAAAGCACATAACCTACTTCCCCAAAGTAACATAGCTGGTAAAAGTAGAAGCTGGAATTAATACACTAGTCTAACATGGACTGTTAAGGTTAAACTGACTGCAAAAGACTGTCTAAGGCTCATCCAAGTAGTGAAGTATTTAAGAAGTACTGAGCAGAGACACCAAGAACAAGGTTAGAAATAGAACTTGTTACAATTAGAAAACAGTATAAAACTTAGAGCTGTGCTATCTAATAAATAATGCAAGTCAAAGATGTAATTTTACATTTCCTAATATCCCTATTAAAAACTAAAAAGGAACAATTGAAATTTATTTTAATATATTTTATTTAATGTAATAGATCCATTTTATCATTTCAGCATGTAACCAATAGAAAAAGTTTTACACCTACAGTACATCTGAATTCAGATATGTCAGTTTAAGAGCTGAGTAGTCATATACGGCTACTGGCTATCATACTAGACAGTACAGAGAAGAAACAATTATCCATCTGTGAAATATATTCTTAAATTTTATCATTACTATTCCCGCCTCAACGAAGCAGGGACATAAGACCCATTTATAATCCTAAAAAACAAGTATTCATAGAGCCATTGTATATAGCAGCACCAAATAATCATTCATTATTGTAGTCATCTTTTTCAACAATAATTTTCTAGCACACTTAAAATAGCAAAGAAGCTTCAACTTCAAAGTGTGAATTCAGATCACTATATAACTGGACAGAACAGTGAATCAAAATCATTGAAAAATGAAGCTATAATATTAAAAAATGAAATATGCTAAACATTCAATTCCATGGAGATTTTTTCAGTATTAATCATAAAGCAAAGAATTACCTAAAATGTACAAACATGAAAAGTTCTTGCTACTGAGAATATTTCATAATCCTAATGAGCTCTCTACAAAGATTATCCTGAAACATATATACACATTTTAAGTGATCTAAAGTTATTTAGATCTAAAGTTATTTTGGACATCTATTCTACAAAATCATTTTTACAATAATGTACTACTGAAGCATCACGGAAAATTGGGGAAAATACAGTTAATTTATAATAAATTATTAGTTAGGAAAGATAGCGATGATACCAATAATAGTTTATATTCTAGAAACCACTAACTAGCACATACGAAAATAGTAATGATCAGGTTCCCTATTCTTCTCCCATCTACACCATAGAGTTTATTATAAAAACTGGAGAATAAATGTATGAAATGTGAAAGGACACACAGAAAAATACATATGATGAATTTCATAAAAATAAGAATCACCAACTTGATTTTTAAAATAATATGACCTGATTTCTTATAGCATGAGTTAAGATGGTTTTTAAAGTAAGTATGTTTTCATAAAATTTGGCACGGCCTAAAACTTGTTCACAATAGTCAAGATTCAAGATAATTACTTACCTGTAGGGTTTACATTCAGTATCTGCTCATTTTCTACATCCATTGTTCCTTAATTTCACTTGCACTGATTAAATTCACAAATGGAACTCCTCCTTTGGGATGTATTTCTTTAAAAAGAAAAAAAAAAAGAAAAACTTCAACATCTTCCAAACTCACATAATCAAGGTCCATTTAATTTACTTACTCAGACTGTTTAAAAAAAAAAAAAAAATCACCACATATTCCTTTTTTTTTTTTAAGAGTTCACTTTACTTCCCCTAATTAATATTTGGTTTCAATCTTCTTGATAAGTTTACCTGTGTCCAAAAAAATTTTTTAAAAGTCCATATTTCTGGATGTGGCAAAGCACCCCTGTTACTTGGAATTAAAAGATATATTTGCTAAACATGCTTATTTCAAGTTAAAGTAGATACACATTTCAAATTTTTTAAAAATACCAGGCCTCATAATTAATCTGCTACATCTACATATTGAATAGTTTGTTGCCAATTAACTATAAGAACTAATACTTTAAAATGCAAATAACACAGTTTTGGTTTTAAAAAAAAAAGACAGGATTATCTTATTTTTCACACTAAAACATATCTGAAAGCAGATAAATCTGCCATTTCATCACTGAGGCACCTATAATTACTGCTACAAAGAAATTTTTTTTTAATTTATATTTTCTATGAGAGCATTATTTTTATAATCTGAAAAACTCATTCCTTTTAAAAATCTTACCTATTTAAGAAAAGAGTAAGTACAATGACATTAGCACCTCAATATTTTAGATCTTAATTTCAAAATAGTTTGAATATTACTAATGCTGGAAGGTCCTAGTTGATGAAATCAGTTACCTTTTATTTAGACAATTAACTTAGCAATAAAAATCTACTGTTTGAAAAAAGACTATCAAAATACATTCTCACGAAAATTACCACCAGAAGGCGTAACCAAATACAATTTTATAATCTCTCTGGAAATATTTTTTAAATAGTAATTTAGGGTACTTAAGTATCTGGTTAGAAGTAACGAAAGTTAGATATGTCATTCAGGTCATTTATAATCATTTCACCAGCAGTGTGCCCTTTTTTAAAGATATGTGTGTTAGTCACTCAGTTGTGTCCAACTCTTTACGACCACATAGATTGGGGCCCAGGAGAAGGCAATGGCAACCCACTCCAGTACTCGTCTGGGAAATCCCAGGGACAGGGGAGCCTGGTGGGCCGCCGTCTATGGGGTCACACAGAGTCGGACACGCTGAAGTGACTTAGCAGCAGCAGCAGCAGCAGATTGGGGCCCACCAGGCTCCTCTGTCCATGGGATTTTCCAGGACAAAGATACCAGAGTGGGTTGCCATTTCCTTCTCCAGGGGAGCTTCCTGACCCACGAATCTAACCAGGTCTCCCGCATTGCAGGCAGACTCTTTACCATCTGGGTTACTAGGGAAGTCTAGTGACTTTTTAAAGATATAAAATGCACAAATTAAAGAGAATGACTAATAAACTAATTACAAAAAAGCATTTCATTTTCATGTAACATAACCTACTGTTAGTTGTCATTTTAGAAAAATGATATGCCTCCTGCCACTCAAAGGAAAAACTGACTTTTACATTTCTTAACATACACGATTTTAACATCATGTAAGTTGTACAGCCCTTTCCTTCAGAAAAGGGTATTATTTTGTGAAACAAAAATTCATATCTTATGCTAAAATTTTAAGCGTCTTAATGTGGCATAATCCTTAGACTACTGAAATGCTACCATATTGTTTCAGAAGTTAAGAAAATGGTGAAATCACTCTCATTCTATTCAAAAGAAAGAAATATGGATTGTACATAAATATCTTTCAGTATCATAACTCCTACCAACTTCAGATTACAGGGAAAAATGAACCTTAGAAATACGTACATAAAGATAAATGAACAAAAAAAGTTCGTAAACCTAAACATTAGTGTCCTCCATGGCTGAAAATGCCAAATCTATTTCATTTTGGTAGATGAATCACATGTTTTAGAAAGAGAAAATGTCACATGATATGAGTGTGAGATTTTATAACTAGAGCTACATTTTAAAAATCTTCAATCTTGATACAAGCATAATCTTCAAGAGGACACATTCCGCAGAACTTAGCTAATAAAGTATAACTGATGTTTAAAAAGCCCCTTATAATTCAAAAACAATTTTACATGCATTATTTCATGTACCACTCAGAACAATCTTGAGGTAGGAACTCCACTGTTCACACAACTAGACAAAATTAGATAAAGTGCTCATTGGAAAACCAGGATTAGAACCCTGACCTTCTAAATCCAGTTCCGTGTGCACAAGCGCAATACAAGATTTTAATAACCCACAGGAAGATTCTTCTTTAGAGTTACCAGAGAGAAGCTTATTAGAATACAGACTTCTGCCGTCATATCAAAATTTTAAATACTGCTTTTCTAACACTAAAAATAATATCTAAATTACACAAAAGACACTCAGTTGGACAAAGAACATTATCAGGTAATGACTATAGTTTATCAAGTTTGTTTTTATTAAATAACTATAACAACAACAACAAAAAGCCCTGTCTGGGTCTTCCGGCAATGATTAACACATTCAAGAACTCAGGGACACTTGATAACAACACAGATGTTTTAGAAGAATTTACAGAAAGATAAAGATAAGTCCCATGTTTTTACTGTCTTCAAAGTAATGAGCTTCCAGTTACTTAACAATCCGTAAAATTTTTGCCACAAACTTAAGAAAAATGTAAAGCAAAAAAAAAAAAAAATCTAAACTCTACATTCTTCACACAAAACTAGAAAATTTTCAATAAAGCTGTAAGTTAGACAAAATTAAAGGCTGAAATTAAACAGTCCATTGTGTTTCACAGAAACATACAAGCAGAAGCATCAATTTCCAAGCCATTCCCCAAAAGAGCCTCTTTCCCATCCTACCTCCCCTAAAAAAATCTATTTCCTGAAATATACTTCATAAACCACTTCGACTTTTTTTTGAAGTTTAGGCCATATGTTAACTAGAAAAGTACTTGTATTCACTCCAGGTCTATAATCACTGCTAACTAGCCACTTAAAATCGGCTAAAAGCACTCAACCACAATGATGCAAAAATGAGGGAAAACAGCAAAATGTCATTTATTTTCACACTCTTAGCAACTACTTTTCCTTTCTCATTACAACAGAAAAATCAACCAAAATAAAATTCAAAGACGCCTGCTAAGATATTAAGGAGTTTAATAAACCTATAAAAAAGGGAAGTTAAGGGCATAAATGGTGGTGGCAGTTTAGTCGCTAAGTGTGTCCAACTCTTGCAATCCCATGAACTGTTGACTTCTAGGCTCCTCTGTCCAGAGGATTTCCCAGGCAAGAATACTGGAGTGGGTTGCCATTTCCTTCTCCAGGGGATCTTCCGGAGCCAGGAACCGAACCAGCATCTCCGGCACTGGCAGGCGGATTCTTCGGCACTGAGCCGCCAGGAAAGCTCAAAGGCATAAATACCAATAAGTAAATTTACAACATATCTGTAGTGATCCTTTAAAAAGTGAGTGGTGAGTTCCTAAAAAGCAAGAATGCCAAAAGTCTAATTTAACGGTGAAAATGCAGGGAGAAGCAGGCGGTGACATTTTTTCCCCCCGGTGCATTTTTAGTCATTTTACTTCTCTGTCAGTTCTCATTAGGGCCAGGGGAGACAGGCGATTTTGACTTCCGAAGGCAGTTCTAAAGCTCTTGTAAAGCAAAACAAACCAAAAAAGCCTCCCCGCACACACCGCAGCATCAAATAGACAAATGGAGCAGAGCACACATTACACAGAAAGGGGGCTCCCTCCCTGCCTTTGTTTTCTCCGGAAGATTTCATTTAAACTAAACCAGCGACCCTATACCCAACCTGAGGCGCGGCGAAGTTCTCGCAGGGCCAGGGCGGCGGGCACGTGGCCGCCTACCAGAAGCCCCTCCCGCCGTGGCCCGGCCGCTTCCCCGCCGCGGAGGCCGGGCTCCTGCAGCCCCCAGGCCAGGCCGACCCCCGCGCGGTGCTGGACGCGGGCTCCGGAGGGCCGGGTCTGGGAACGCCGGGCCGCGTCTTCAGAGCGGGCCCCCAAGGAGGGCGGGAGGGCGGGAGGGCGCACACCTTCCTCACAGGGCTTCAGTCGGGCCAGAACCCGCCTCCCGACCCCCACCCCCAGCGGAAAATGAAAAGTCGGTCTTCTCGGGGGCGAGGAGCCCCTCCACGGCGAGAGCCCCGCGCGCCCCGCTAAGCCTGGAGGGGGTCCAAGAGGGGGCGGGCCCGCGCCGCCACGCTCCCGGCCGAGGCCAGAGGAGGCATCGGGGCCGGTTCTCCGCAGCCCAGGGCGTTGGGGCGGACGCGGCTGGGCCTGCCGAGCTCCGAGGAGGCGGCGGACGCCGGCCCCGCCGGCCCGATCCGGCCTCGGCCGCCGCCTCCACGACCCTCCGCCCCCTCCCCCAACGAGCGGCTGCCTCTGAAGATAGGGGCTGTGGGAGAGGGCGCAGTCCTCCGGAGCGCGCGAGCCGGGCCGTCGCTACTGACCCCTCAGGCCGCCGCCGTTGCCGCCGCTGTAGCTCGCCCAGGTCCCTGGTCAGCTGGCCCCAACCCCGCACCTCGGCGTCCGTCGCTGCCTCCGAGCGCCTCTGGCCCCTCTCGCTCTGTTTGTTTTTGTTTTGTTCTACCCAGTAACACGGGGGCGACAGGGCGCCGTTTATTGGCCAATCCGAGGAGGTCTTCTGGCCAATCGTAGCGATGGAGCTGGCGCTGCGGAGGGAAAAGGAGGGAAGTGAAACGTGGAAAGCTGGGCAAGGGCGCGGGAGGACGCATGCGCATCAGGCTTTGAGGCCTGGCTGGTGGGGAGCCAAGTAGAGTGGCCGGGGAGGTTGAAGCAGGGGGCGGCGGGGAGTTGAGGATGGGCGGGGAGTTGGGGGGAGGTTGCTGCTGGGAGGCCCGGCTGGAGGGAAGCGAGGACGGAAGAGCAAGGCCTCTGGCTGCGGGCACCCATCCTCCTTCCACGCCCGTCAGCAGCCTCGGCTGGAGCAAAGGCTTTGGGCTTCCTGGGGGTCCCGACCTCCATTTCCCGACGCTCCTCAGGGGAATATTCTTAACTTCTCTAATTCCTTCTCCCGCTGGCCCCTGCTTACTCCTTAGCTCCTACTGTGTGCAGACCCCATGCTAAGAATATTAGTGAATGCTCTCAATCCTTTGAGGTAGAAATCACTCACATTTCATAGATGAGAAAACAGACTCAAAAACTCTTTGAAGTCACTTTGCGAAATGTGACAATTTGGGGTCCTGGGATTCAAACTCACACGTTTCCGGCTCCAAGGTTGAGGTTTCAACCATGGCTATAATTTCGTAATTGAAACTTCGGCCTCCGGGGGCTGTTCCTGCATCTTTTCCTCCTGTCTAGGTTCTCTTTGGCTAGTCTTTTCCTCACATCCTCCCTAGCTTCCCTGTTACCTGAGACAACCACCAGAACTTTCTGCTGTCTCTTGTCCTCTCGGGAGAGGACTCAGCCAGGATCTGCAGCCAGATTTTCCAATTATCTGATATGCAACACCTCAAGGGTGTCCATAGAGTCTTTGGAACCAAATTGCGTCCTCCCCTACCAGCAAGCTCCTTCTCCTAGCTTACCTCTTTCTGCCAGTCACCCTGCCTGGGAATTATTTGTAACACACACAATACAAAAATCTTTTTCACCAGCTTCCCGCTACCTGCTTAGAGCATCGCCTCAGCCCAGCGTTCATGGCCCCTTGGCTGTGACATCAAGACTTTCTAGTCATGTCTCTCCACACCACTCCCAGTCCACATACACACACACACACACACACACACACACACACACACACCACCGACTGGAACCCACTTGGACCGCTCTCTGTTCCATATGTTTCGATATGATCTTCCAGTCCCCTGATTCTTCACAGTTTGGGCTTGTTGCACCTATAGAGACACTGCTCACATTCTACCTGGCATTTTATCTGAATCTCTCTTATTCCCCATTAGCCTTTCACCTCATTGAGAGTGAGACCTGTGTTATTCATCTGTTATTGTTGTAGGGCTTTTAAAAAATGTCTTGTACGTTTATTGTAACAGTGCAATAAATCCGACTTGATTCAGGTTCAAAAAGGTTCTCAGCTCATCCTCACCTCCTGGCATGGCCAGGCTCTGAATTAGCTTTACCAGTCACTGTTGAAAAGCAAAGCTTCATGATCAAAAGTCAGTTTCATTTTGTTGTTTTCTCCCATCATCTGCAACTGTCTCCATTCGCTTCTTGGACAGAGCACCTCTGTCCTCCACTGAGCACTGACTGCGGGCTCTTTTCTTTCATCCATCCTGCTCTTTCTGCTCGGTTTCTTTTTTCTGACTCCTGCAGATTCTTTCATTTATTCTTTTAACATATAACCTATGGCACACACAGGCTGCAATAGGGAAGCACCCCAAGAACAGAAATAACAAAAGAGTAGGATATGACACCTATTTTTTAAAGCATCTAAAACAACCGCTATCTTCAAGCAAATTACCCTTAAAAGGACCTATTATAAAGTAAAATGTTCGCATTCTTTTTACCTATTATCTCAAAGGCTACCCATGATGCCTGGCATCCCAAGACCCATGTTAGGGAATGCCCTGTTGTTGGATGTGATTGATCACTTTGCACCAGCCAGTCAGGAAGTAGGGTTCTAGTCCTAGCTTTCCTCACTAGCTGTGTGTAAGAACTTCAGCCCCTCTCAGGACCTCTGTTTTTTCACCAGTAAAGTTCAGAAATTGGTCTCAGTTACGAGTTCCCAGGATATTTTCCAAAGAGCCTGAATTTTGTGGAACTTTAATGGATATTTTTTTAAACGGAGGAGGGATTATTTCATAATTAAGTTGACTTGAAAATCAATTGCTTAAATAAAGCTAAAACTGGTTTTTGTTTTTTTGTTTTGTTTGTTGCACCAACTCTCCTCTGTATCTTTCAGAAGCCTATGTGCCTTGAGAATCTTGAGGGACTAGGGTTGGAAGTTCAGTAACATTTTTCTGACTGACTTAAACCCAGAACAAAAGTAACAGAATCAGTGTTAGAAACCAGTTCGAAATATACAGATGACAGCCTCTATCATCAACATTCCTCCCAGCTGTTTTGAACACTGGCTGCTTATGTCTTTACTAAACACTTTAAAATAATTTAAAAAACAGAAGAATAAGCTGAAAAATGAAAAAGCACCAACCAAGCACCGCCAAATCAATCCTCAGATATTTACTGTGTGCTAATTCTATGAAAAGCACAGAGCTGATCCAGCTGTGTTCTTGGCAACAGGCATCGTGTTCTACATTAGGGTAGGTGATATCTGAAATGTAGAGCTGCCCAAGCTCTTGGACCACTATGTACCTTTTATTTCACATTATAATTGCTCACAAACTGACTTTTCCATTTCCTAAATCCCTGTTCCTAGGGGTTCTATTAACTTGGCTGCTGAGTGAGAGAAAAGGAAAGAGAGCCCTTCCCTGTAATTCATTCTCTCCAGAATGATGGAATTACAACTTTCATTTCCCTTAAGAATGACCCATTGCAGGAGCTTAGAAGATGAAGGGTCACTGCTACTGCTGGGGATGAGATAACTCTTCAGAGGTGGCCACAGAAATTCTGGGCTGTGTGGTCAGTTAGACATTATGTGCTTTGTCTTCCCCAGACCCTTCATGTTTAAGCACTTGTTGATAACCTGCTGCTGCTGCTGCTAAGTCGCTTCAGTTGTGTCCGACTCTTTGTGATCCCATAGACAGCAGCCCACTAGCCTCCTTGTCCCTGAGATTCTCCATTTCCTTCTCCAATGCGTGAAAGTGAAAAGTGAAAGTGAAGTCGCTCAGTCGTGTCTGACTGTTAGCGACCCCATGGACTGCAGCCTACCAGGCTCCTCTGCCCATTGGATTTTCCAGGCAAGAGTACTGGAGTGGGTTGCCATTGCCTTCTCCCAGTTGATACCTAGAGGGGCACAAACAGTGTTTCTTTTGTTAAGGTGTATGGGGGAGGGATGAGGGTGGTTTCTGGTTTTTGCCTCTTAAGACAAGTTATTTACTGTGTCCATAGCTAGCTGAGTTGCTTTGGTTGTTTCACTTCCCCTCTGGGCTGATCAAATGTCTCGATTTCTTGCACTGTAAAGGAGTTGGCCCTGCAGGGACTCTTGAAAGAGCTATTTTTCACTTCTGATACCCCATGATACTGGGCAAGGCACTAAGATGGCACCTCTGGGATTCTGGTAGTGGGGGGACAAGTGATGAGAGGGTTTGCTGTGGTGGCAAGGGAGATTACTACCAGATTTGAACAGCGAGACTATCATTCTCAACCCAGGGCTTTCTCTGAATGCAACACTCAGATAATATCACCTCCCTCCATCCCAAAGCCAGTGTAGGGTTTGGAGGCTAATGAGTTAATGTGGATAAATTACTTAGAAAGGTACAGATGCTAGGCAAAAGATAAGCACCTCAGATTACTGCTATTGCCTGTAGAACCCTCTAAGGCCTTTTCATTCACTGGGCAAAGCCCCATTTGAGAATACAAGTTTCTTAGTAAGCAGTGTTCATGCCCGTAAATGAGATCGAGAAGAAGCCACCCCTCTTTGGGCATTATGGGAGGCCTTTGCCCACTTCCTTCCAAAGAACTTTCAGACACTACTGTCACTTACAACAACTTTATTTGCTTGAACTGACATCTTGCCTCCTATTCAGTCAAACCAAAAACTGAATTCCAGGAATTCCTGTAAGGCACTGAGTTGTTCTTTAGCACAAATGGTAAAAGACATGAAAAGCATCCTCTGAAGAAAGAGAGAGCTGCAAAAAAAAATCCTAATGACAACAGTAGCTGACATTTGTGTTAACACTTACTGAGCACTTTCACCCCCTCCCTGTGAAGTCCACAAGCCGGTATCACTCTCTCTGCTTTACAGATGAGGAAAAAGACTTGATTAGATCACTGGTAACCACGGGAATTCATATTTTATCCTGAAAAGAAATTGGGGGATCTCTAATCCAAAACCTTTGTTTTACAAATGGAGAAACAGAGAACCAGAGATGTTAAGTGAGTTGCTCAAATCAACACCCCTAGTTAGTGGCAGAGCCAGAGTGCAAATGAAGTCCTAGAGTCTCAACCTTGCACAGGCAGGGAACATGTTGACAGGAAGAGTCCAGACCTTCTGGCATTCGGTCCTGGCCTGCATTATCTCGCCATGGAACTCTGAGTCTCGTGGATATAAGTTAAATACATGAACGCATGTCTCGTTCCCAGAGCCTCAGATGAATCCGTTTTGAAGATGTGGGCTTTCTGGAAGTGAGGAAAGAGGGTATTAACATAGGGCCTGGGAGGCTTTGGATGATGTTCAGAAGCTGTTCTTGGGGGCATTTTCAAGAATCTCTTTCCTGGAGTAAACAGCATCGGTCATGTGAACATGGCACGAAGAAGTAGATGCAGTCGTTAAAAATAGTGTGTACCAAGAAAGGCTAATGAGGTTTTACTTCCCCATTTCAAGTTTTGAGGGGTTTTCTTGGTGCATTCATCATTGTGTTCTTCCCCCACCCCCACCAGATCACCCCTGCTGCCTGAGGATTTAGAAATAAGCAAAATTAGGGTCAAGGAACTCCAGCAGATCATCTTTTCCCAAAGAGCCCATAAACTGTAACACATCTCCTACACCTGGCCTGAGTTGTAAACTCATGAAAACTCTGGCTCCTGAGAATTGTGCAATTATGGTACCATTCAGCCCAGTGCTTCTAGTGCTTTCTACAAACTGCCACATCCCACATCAAATTAATTGTGTTGGGTCAGAGTAAAGAAAAAGTTCTCCAGTTATGTCTCTGGAGCTTTTCTTTTTTTTTTCATTCTTCTGGAGCATTGGGTCCTCAGCTAGGCTCTGCACTTTTCGGAGTTCATCTCCTCTTCTCCAGTAAGCTCTGAGTACATGTAAACTGCCATTACATACCCCACTAGTCTGTATCTGCATAGTTGCTGCTTGCCACCCAAAGCAGGTCCAAGGAGTCTGACGTGGAAATGATGTGGACTGTGTGCTGAGAAATATGAGGAGTGATCATAGGTTATGATTATGAAAGCCTGATCTACAGAGAAACACAACCAGGGAAGGCTTGAGGGGGTGGAGAGCAGGCTGAAGAGGTCAGTGCTGGACAGAGGAAAACATACCAAGAAAAGGAAGTTAATGAAGAAAGGAAGTTAATAATCAAACTTCTATCTATTTGGGGAGTAAAAACAAAGTAGTGGAAAGTAAGAAAAGAATGAGGGTGAGCCAAGAGGTATACTGAAATGTTTATGATAAAGTGAAGTTAACCCCATGGAAGGTCAGAGACAGATGAAGATCCTGGGAGATGGCCTACTGAGGCCAACTTGCTCAGAATACAGATGAAAGAACTGAGGCCTGGAAACAGGAAGAGCTCTGGCTCCAGGCATGTTATAGAGAGCACCCCATCCCTCCTCCTGTATGTGCTGGCTCCCTTTCCCCATGTGGGTCTATGCAGTGCCTTGGCCTTCAGCCCTCACTCTTCCTCCATTCCTCCATCCCTCGCTTCCTTCCTTCCCTCCATCCTTCTTCCATCCCTCCCCCTCTCTCCTTCTCTTTCTTTCTCTTTCTTCCTTCTTCCCTTTCTCCTTTCTTTCTTTCTTCCCAGAAAGGGCAGTTTCAGAATGAAAAACAAGGACTGACATTTTAAAGCAGCTCCAGGAAATCCCCCAATTCTGCATTTAACACAACATGATTGGCAGCCCTCCAGCACAACTGACAAAGCCAGCATGCCAACAGGGACTAGCAGGACACAAGCCACCCTCTAAGAACCAAGAATTCCAAAGAAAGAAAGAAAAATAACTCCTGACAGGGCTGCTTAAAATCTGACCACCATTTCTTGTTTTGTGTATATGTGTGTTCATGGTGTGTGTTTTGTTTCTAGAAAGCTCTCTTTGAGGGCAATGAATCTAGGTCAGCGATTTATTGATAAGCCTCAAAGGATGCACAAATATGTCAAAAATGTATGCAAATTTTACAATGAATATGTATTTTCTGACCCAAGGGGTCTGTAATTTCATTCATAATAAGACCCCCAAAAGAGTCATGTCCCAGAAAAGATCAAGAATTTCTGGAACACAGCATATTGTAACTTTTAGGCTTATCTTCAGAGTGGATGCTCCACCAAGAAATGCCTCTGGCCTCTCCTTGTTATGTCAAACCAGGTGCAGAATCCAAGTGCCTTCAAAGTAACCACAACAGGGAAATAAATCAAAATCATGGTGGTTTTGGAGATAACAGTTGTCCTAAAAAGAGCTGGAATGACATTTTAGGACATCCTAATAGTCACTCCAGTCAGATATGACAGTACCCTTCATTTTTTTGGAGAAGGCAATGGCACCCCACTCCAGTACTATTGCCTGGAAAATCCCGTGGACAGAGGAGCCTGGTAGGCTACAGTCTATGGGGTCGCAAAGAGTCGGAATGACTGAGCGACTTCACTGTCACTGTCACTGTCATTTTGTTGACCTCGATAAGTCAGATATATAAACAGAAATCAAACCAATATTGCAAAGCAATCATCAATAAATTAAAAATAAATATTAAAAAAAAAACCTGAGCCTCCTAAACAAAGGCCATAGCTCCCATATCCCTGAATTTATCTTTTAAGAACTCTTGAAATTACTCAAGAGAGGAAGCAGTAGGTGTTGTCTCTCAAAATATGCTTCACATATGTTCCAACACAAAAGTATTCTAGGATGAAGTAACTTGGAGAAAACTCCTGATCATCTGCCCTGTTGTAGGATCACCATAAGCAATGGTTTTCTAAAGATTCTGAACAATCCTAGCAGAAGTAAGCTCATTTCATTTTCTTCAGCCCAATGTTTGCTGACCTTGCTTGACTATGGCTCTCTTTTTATTTTTTTACATAATATCTATTCAGATTTTATGAAATATACCCTGGAAAGCAGTGACATGGTAGCATGGGATCTGAGATAGAAGGCTGGAAGCCTGGATTACAGTCCTAGATCTGCTCCTCACTGGATGTGGCCACTTGAGAGCTCTAAAGGTGTAGAGCTTAAAAGGTCTCCCAGATTCTTCCCTGAGCTATGATCTACACAGTGTGATATCTTGGTTTCTGCATATAGCTATTTTCTACAATTATGCATATTTCATCCAGGAGACTATTCAGTAGTACCTGCTATCCTATATGCCACAGTCTCTTAAGAATCCTTTGAAGAGAGATAGTAAATTTCTAAGCACTAGACAGGATGGAACCACACTGCCAAGTTGGGGCAGCTTTATCACTGATGAGTGCATGGGGAAAGCTCAAAGCCCTACACCTTAGTAAACACAAAGGCAACAGACAGGAGACTGTGTGTGCTTGATGGGGCTGCTGTTTTGGAAACTGCACAACCTCTTTGAAGCCACCAAGGATTTTACTAAGCATGACCTGAAAAGCAATGCCTCTTTTCAAAGGACCAAAGTTATTCCCATAGGCATTATATCCTCTGGGAGAATCCCCTACCTCAGAGGAAAGGAGTGCTGACTCCAGCTCCCTTTCAAAGGTGTTTAACAACCTGATGGCAAGCTTTCCCATGGAGTACTAGAGGCCTGGGAACACTAAGTACTACCTGTGAAGGTCTTGGACTCTTGCACAATCAGTGGAGAATTAGCCCAAGGTGACGCATTAAGACTACATGTGTCTTCTGCATCCGAGGCACAGGAAGTTCTATAAAACTTTTGCAGGCATAACATAGGGAAGATGTCATAAAAAGCAGGAGCCCCAGGCTGCAGGGAACAGGGCCAGAAATATGTTGGAACTTGTTCCACAGAAGGGCTTTCCCCAGCCACCACCGTGGCAGTGTATGTGTCCTCTTATGCAGGTGGGGCCACATGTTCAGGCAGGCTGTGCTATGCGCATCTTCTTGCCTCGAATAGGGAATCTTAAATCTCTCTCAACACCCTTTTGCTCCTTGGTGCCCTGTGAACTTTAAACAATTTAGCAAAGCATACCCACATCTTCCCAGTTGAGAACACACTGCCTTGTCTTTAAAAGGCTGGGATCAACAAATGGAGAACTATACAGCTATATAAAAGAACAGGGACAGTCTCTATATACTCCAGTGGAAAATTCTCTAAGACTGCATTAGGTACAGATCAATGTTAATATATGCCACTTTATCTTACAACAAAGAGGAACAAATAAGAATATTTATTGACTTGTTTATATTCGTGTAAAGAAAGGATATACCAGAAATGAATATAACTGTTTACATCTGTAAGGACTAAGGGGAGATGAGATATACTGGGTCCAGGATGGGACAAGGTTTTCCAGCACATACCTGTTTTGTTGCTGTTGTTTAGTTGCTAAGTCATGTCTAACTCTTTTGTGACCCCTACAGGTAACTGTAGCCTGTCCAGCTCCACTGTCCATGGGATTTTCCATAATTTAGCAAAGCATACCCACATCTTCCCAGTTGAGAACACACTGCCTTGTCTTTAAAAGGCTGGGATCAACAAATGGAGAACTATACAGCTATATAAAAGAACAGGGACAGTCTCTATATACTCCAGTGGAAAATTCTCTAAGACTGCATTAGGTACAGATCAATGTTAATATATGCCACTTTATCTTACAACAAAGAGGAACAAATAAGAATATTTATTGACTTGTTTATATTCGTGTAAAGAAAGGATATACCAGAAATGAATATAACTGTTTACATCTGTAAGGACTAAGGGGAGATGAGATATACTGGGTCCAGGATGGGACAAGGTTTTCCAGCACATACCTGTTTTGTTGCTGTTGTTTAGTTGCCAAGTCATGTCTAACTCTTTTGTGACCCCTACAGGTAACTGTAGCCTGTCCAGCTCCACTGTCCATGGGATTTTCCAGGCAAGAATACTGAAATGGGTTGCCATTTCCTTCTCCAGGGGATATTCCCGACCCAGGGACTGAACCCAGTTCTCCTACATTGCAGGCAGATTTTTTTTTTTTACCATTGAGCCACCTGAGAAGCCCCAAACTGCTTATATGTCCACATGCATGCATGTTAATTAAGTCACTTCAGTTGTGTCCAACTCTTTGCAACCCTATGGACTGTAACCTGCCAGGCTCCATAATCCACGGGATTCTCCAGGCAAGAAACTGGAGTGGGTTACCATGCCTTCCCCCAGGGGATCTTCCTGATCCAGGGATTGAACCCATGTCTCTTATGTCTCCTGCATTGGCAAGTGGGTTCTTTACCACGAGCACCACTGGGAAGCCATGTATCTGTTTATACTCTGGTAATTTTGGGATGTATTATAAAGTATAACAGCTTAGGTTTTGGAATTAACAGAACTAGGTTCAAATACTGGCTCTTGTGTTTTCTAGTTTTGAGCAAGTTACTCATCTCTGATCCTCAGTTTCCTCACCTATAAAGTCACCTGAATCATACAGTACCTATTGCATTAGGACTCTGTTCAAAACTGTTTGTAAAGTACTCAGCAGGATGCCTGATGTATTGTAAATACCTAATTAATAATACTGTGGTTGCTGTTAATATTACTAGTACTTATTGAATTCTGACTGATCCTTCTGACTTGGATAACATATGAGAAGTTTTGCCCAGGTCAGGGCAGAGTGAAGTGTTTCTTTCTCCATCATTCCCACAATAAGCCTTTCTGGTCTCATGGTGGTCTCCCAGGATCAGCTTTTTGTTTTCTCATTGGCTCCTCAGTAGTCTGTGGGCTCCTGAGAGTCCTAAACCCTGCTCCTGCTTCGGGCACAGAATAGGGGATTGTCAATAAACGTCTGGAACTAACACAGTTTCAATTTTCTGTATGAGAGCCAGTCTGAGGCTGCCGGTAGGAGTTTCACTTCCTGGTCTGACCCAGCAGATGTCTGCCTGTCACTCTCTGGGTCTGCAGGAAGTTGCTGGGAGAATAAACGGCAACAAGCTGCCTTCAGAGCTCGCAGCTGAAGCCTGGTTGTGCTGAAAACGTGCCAAGGAGAGGAACTGTGGCGATTGGAGGGGCTTCCAGGAGCTGCAGGAAACCGGAGCCTCCCGGGAGCCCAGGCACGCTGGATGCGGGCAGAACGTGCAGAAGAACACTCCAGCTGTCCCGGGAACGTGCTGACCCGTGGGCTGGGCCAGGGGTGATGTTTCTGCCTCAGCGCAGGGGCTGGGCCCAACAGCCCCTGAGCTATTTCTGCTCTCACTGAACTGGCTTCACTGGGGAGAGCATGGTGCAGAGGAAGAGCTGACAAAAATAAAACCTGAGTGTTGAAGTGCTCGCAGGAAGTTTGTGGGTCTGCGAGCCAGAGCAGAGCATAGGTATTCAAGTGACACGCCACATGAAAGCTGCCTGAAGACCAGCCCATACAACAACACCCTGCCTCGATTTGCATCTGGGTGTTTCTTCTTTCAGGAGTCAGGTTGATAACACCTACCTGTGGTCAGGCAGATAGGGGTCTAGAGCTGGCCTCTGCCACCACTGATGGCTGACCTTAGACAGGAGGCCTCTCTGAGCCTCATCTTCCTTGTCTGGGATGCTTTCAGAGACTTAATCCAAAAATATATGCTAAAGGATTAAGCCTTTATGTAGTAAACATGTTTCCTTCCTTCTCTGTTAAGCATTATTAAAGGTGAAGGACAAGGTCTTCAGTAAGAAGGTGAAATTTTACTGCAGAGGTAACACATGCAGTACACACAGCATACACATGCTACACACATACCACACATACATACACACCACACGCACCTATACAAACCATGTACACATACTATATACACTGTGCTAGTCATTCAGTTGTGTCCGACTCATTGCGACCCCGTGGACTGTAGCCCGCCAGGCTTCTCTGTCCATGGGGGTTCTCTAGGCAAGAATACTGGAGTGGGTCGCCAAGTCCTCCTCCCTATAGGCACTACACACATATACACCACAGACACCTATACACACCATGTACATATACACACTACACACACATATACACCACAGACACCTATACACACCATGTACATATACACACTACACACACATATACACCACAGACACCTATACACACCATGTACATATACACACTCACACACATACACACCAGACACCTATACACACCATGTACATATACACACTACACACACATATACACCACAGACACCTATACCCACCATGTACATATACACACTACACACACATATACACCACAGACACCTATACACACCATGTATATATACACACTACACACACATATATACCACAGACACCTATACACACCATGTACACAAACCACACACATACACATTACACACCACACACATACTCCTGCCAAGTTTAAAACCTTCATGAATCAACAACTCTAAACTTTACAGCTTTTCTGTTGGCTGCTCCCTAATTGGAAACAGATTGTCTTCTCTCCCCCCGGCCCAGCTGTTTCTGGGGCAGAGTTCCTCTAAATGTGGGTCTACTCATGGTGATTCAGTTTTCCTTTTCTCGGTCAACAGTCATTCGACACCACTACCCAGGTGTTCTCCACAGCTCTATCCTTTCATTAGTTCATAAACCTGGGAACTGAGGGAATGCTTCATAGCCTTTACCACGGGTGCCTGAGCATGCTTCATGATGTCAGTCCTCACCACAGCCAGCAAAATACTCCTATTATCCCCTCACACAGGAGATAAGAAAATTGAGGCTCAGATAGATTTTAAAAATAGTCCAAGGCCTTCCAAGCAGTAAGAGGCAGGATTTGAACCTAAGGACCAGTTAGCCTGAGCTGTTCCCACTGCCCAGTGCAGCCTGGCAACACAAAATCCAACTGGAGCCTTGAGGAGTTCCTACTCCACAGCCCTGATACCACCCAGGCTGTTTCTCTCCCAAGTTTCTATTTGGGTTCCTGTTGGCCCCAGCTCCCTCTGCACCCCTCTGCCCTCCTCCCTCTTGGGAGCCTCAGGCTTTGCCTTCTTGGAGCAGAGCCCTGCAGGCAGCAGGGCCTCTATTTCCCCTGTTCCCATCAGCACAGCCAATGCAAACTTCTTGCTGGGAAACACTGCACCCTTGGGACAAAGGCTCTGTGTGATGTTCTAGTACCTGCCTGTCGGGTCTTCTGTGAAAGACCCATCTGGGGTGGCTGGGCTGCCAGGCCTGGGACAGGGCAAAAGTTCATAAACAGCTTCTCCAGCCACAGAGCTCAGGCTGGACTGGAGCCACATACTGCCTGCCTCAGGGCTTACACCCTCCCTGGCCTTGGTCAGCCAGAGCCCATTTCTGGGAAAGCAGCAGGACATTTGGGTGTTTGGGGGGCTGAGGCTGAGGCCCTTTTCACAACAGAAAATAGATTTTGGAGTCAGGCAGACCCAGGTGTAAATCCCAACTCTGCCTCCCTCTAGCTGTCTCACTTTGAGAAATTGGCTTCTGCTGGCTGAACCTCAGCTCTCTCAGCTATAAATGAAATGAAAACTATCCACCATCCCTAGCCCAGTACTTGGATCTCTAAAATGCAAGGGAGGGACTTCTCTGGTGGTCCAGTGGTTAAGACTTCCAATGCACAAGGCTTGGGTTCGATCCCTGGTTGGGGAACTATGATCCCACATGCCCAGTGGCATGGCCAAAATTAATGAAAATAAAATTGTTAAATTTTAGAAATTAAATGCAAGGGAAGGATTGGGCCTTGAGATTTTTGTCTAAAATGCTCTCCACCAAGCTAGGCTGGAGGTGTCCTTTCTGCTCATGGGACACTGGGAAATTTGAAGCATTGCTCTGTCTCTCAAGCTGAGCTCAGCCATCGGGGAGAGTGGTTGGTTTAATTCAACAATTTTACTGAGCACCCCACAACATCCTGTACCGTTTTAAGAACTCAGGGTACAAAGATAAGCATAGGCCCTGCCCTTAAGGAGTTCATAGACTAGACCAGTAGGAGTGATAAGACCCATAAAAACAAGTATAATATGCAGTGGAAAGTGATAAGTATGCTAGGAGGGGTACAGATAAAAGACGATGAAGGTGGAGAGCAGAAAGAGGGTGATTCTAGGCTGGGAGGGAGATAAAGCTGTGGCCAGTCCAGGAAGGATCTTGAATGATAGTTTGCACTTTATGGGGCCAGGCTGTTGGAAGCTGTTAGAGGCTGTTGACTAGGCAGGGAGCAGATCAGGGTCATGATGACTGGAGGGTTAGTCCTCTACCACCGGGAACAGCAGACTGTGGAATTTCTAAAGAGAAAGACTCAGGTTCCACCAGTTTTTACAAGGGCTTTGTTTCCTTCATGAAGTATTGGGTTGACCAAAAAGTTCATTTGGATTTTTCCATACTATCTTATGGAAAAACCTGAAGGAATATTTTGGCCAACCCAAAAGTTCAGGATTTGCATACAATGTACAGGGGCCCAGAGCTGCCCCTTGTTCCTGTTCTTGCATGTTGCACGGCCCCATGCCCCTCTCTCTCCTCTGTGGCATCTCACCCAGCCACCTCCCTGCATGAAAGACATAAGAATAAGGCCTGTGGGGCAGGAGGCCGGTACCCAGCTCTGGGGAATGGTCTTGGCTCCACAGACAAAGCGTCCTGGGACCTTTGCTGTCCTGCCAGTTTGCTTTGGCTCAGCTCACAACCTCCTGGGAAGCAGTTGGCCTGGGGAAGAAGGAATGTGTTGCAGAGTTACAATTGGCTGAAGTTGCCTGAGAAGCGTGTGTGCGTGTGTGTGTGTGTGTGTGTGTGTGTGTGTGTGCGCGCGCGCGCGCGCGTGCGTGCGCTCAGGACCACGTGTTTTGCTGATTGCAATCTGGGTCAGTACTGTGCAGCCTTTAGCGCATTGCTATCTACAGACGATAAGGTGGAACGATCCCGGGCAGGACCCAGCAGTGCTCAACTAGCCCTCGAGATATAAACACAGCTGTTTGCCAAGCTCTCATTTCCAATGATGAAGGGGCCTACGTCGATAGCAGAAGGGATCCAGGTAGATCATAGGTTTGGTTAAGCCTCCCAGAGAAGCAAAGGTCTGCAGCTGGCCCAACCTACTGATGGGAAACACAGAAGACACAATGATGAATTCCGCCCCCGCCATGCTCCTGCCACTTGGCTCATCAAGGAGAGCGCGTCCAGAGCTGGGCCTGACAGGGCCATGGAGCTGAGGAAAACATCCTGGTTTTAGTGCTTGTTCTGCACTCAGCTACCACTGTGACCTTGAGCAAGTCACCTTGTCTCTGTGGCATTTGTCTCCTCATCTGTAAAGTGGGACTAATGCTTTCATCAATGTGAATACTAGGAAGAAAATCCTAAAGGCTTCAGAATAATCAAAAGAAGTTAATCCATCTGTCAGTCTACCTCATATTCTTTACTCCGAGAAAAGCTTACCTTAGCTCTTCTCTTGAAACCTCTGTTTTCTCATAATAAGAATATGCTTGGTTTTCTGACTTCCTGGCTGACCACAAATGACAAACGATTGATTAGCAGGGAGTTGGGTCTGCTAAACATAGGAACTTGACGACTGACGTCATCATCCTAGGAACTGATGACTGACAGAACACAAAAGGCAACCAAGAAAAGCAAAGAAGGAGAAAAAAGCTGTTGAGCAGAAACAAGATCTTTAAAGGCAACACAACCCATGTATTAATAGCACTCAAGCAAACATGTTTACACATGTCAGTAGCTCTGAAGGCCATCACGCCTAGGAGCCTATTGTGATAACTGACCTTCAAGGACTTTTCAAGGAAATTTCAAATGACTGCACTGTATTTCTACTGTTAGTAAGGCAGGGCTTTATAGAATATTATTTTAGAAAAAAATTTCCTTGCAAATGTTTTAAATAAATAATGCTTGGGAAGGGGAAATTTTCCAATATCCTGAACAATTAGACACTGCCCAACCAAGGGGACAGTGAAGGGTAATCTCTTGGTTTTCAATTGCTTTTGAAGGCTGGCTGTCTAGGAATGATCCTAATTATCATACTTGTTGATGAGTTGGCCTGGAATGTATTGGGTTGGCCAAAAATTTCATTGATGTTTTGTACCATCTTGTGCAAAAACTGGAATGAACTTTTTGGCCAAGTCAATAAATTTATTTTTCCTTGGCTATTGTTTAGAGGGTGGATTTTTCCCAAGACTTGTGGCCAGCCTACTGTGGAAGGAGAGAGGGAAGAACCAGGAAATAAAGTTTCTGTCCAGAAGAAGCAGCCTTTTCAATGAGCAGCCTATTGTCTTCACATCTGTATCACACTGTGGGTTCACAGACAAATGAAATCAATTGAGCTGCACCATCTGCTGCTGGTCAGGCTCCATGACAGCTGCGTGGGAAGGACGGGCACCCAAGAAACATGGGGCCGTCCCTCAAGAAGCTTACAGACTCATGGCTTTTCAAGGATGGGGCCTAGGTCAATGTGAAGTGTTGGCTTAACAACACTCTTCTTGATACTTCTTTCTTTAAATACATTTTGGTGCACAAATAATAATTGTTCATGTAGCAAAACAAAAAAATACAGATAAGAGAGAAAAGTTAAAAGCCTCTTCAACCCTATCACACAAAAATAACCAATATTAATATTTGTATTAACAACCAGCATTAACAAGTTGTAGAACTGTTCATATAAATGAGTACATGAATAGGATCATACTGTACACAGGGCATTTTTACTCAAAAAATTATGGGTCCCTTAATGCATTCAGGACTTCCCTTGTAGCTCAATTGGTAAAGAATCTGCCTACAACTCAGGAGACCTGGGTTCAATTCCTGGGTTAGGAAGTTCCCCTGGAGAAGGAAATGGCAACCAACTCAAATATTCTTGCCTGGAGAATCCCACGGACAGAGGATCCTAGCAAGCTACAGCCCATGGGGTCACAAGAGTTGAGCACAACTTAGCAACTAAACCACCACAATGCTTTCAGAGTGCTGAGAGGAACAATCTCAGAAACATAGCATCTAGGCTGGAAACATAAAATTCCTCATCTACTCTAAACAGAAATTCCTGAAATATTAAAGAAACAAATGTAAATGAGTAAAGCCATAAGAGCATTATAAGAAAACAGAGTAGACTAATTATGTAACATGAGGATGGGGAAAACTTCTTAAGCAAGACAGGAAACCCAGAAGCCAGAAAAAAACTAGCATGTGTGAATACTGAAACATTTAAAACTCCTACAGGAAGAAAGTCAGCATAAAGTTTAAAAACAAATAGCAGACCTGAATAAAATATTTGCAGCAGTTAACAGACAAAGATTAACATCCCTAATGTCAAATAAAGACTTTTGGCTCCTCAGTACCTGTTCCAAGGGCCCTACCCCTGCCCGTAGGTGGTTCAAAATAAAGTGTTTTTCTTCTTATCAATGGATGTCCATGCTTAATGGACAAAGAGTGCCTCCAAGTAAGACATCCAAACAGAAAAATGGGCAAAAAATATAAGCAAAGAATTTACTGAAGAAAAGTAGATGGCCAATGAACATAAAAAGATGTTCAACTTCACTGCTGTCCAAAAATGCACATTAACAAAAAAACGAATAGAACCCCTACTCATTGCAAGGCTCTATAGAGGTGAATACTCTCATCCACTAAGTACAGTGCAAATCTGCACAACTTAGGGAGGAAGGTGGTTTGGTAGAATCTTGTGCAAGTGTGTGGACTCAAGGACCCAAAGAGGCCTCCGCAGCCATAAGAAGAAATTCTGGACCTAAAGGAAGGAGCGAGTCTGAATTGCTCAGCCTCCAAAGAGGACAATCCCTATGTTTTTGCTGTCTTCAGGAACCTTGAGTCGACAGAGGCTGAGGCACCCGGCTTAGCCACACTCTGCAGAGGAAAGATCTTTCAGCACAGGCAACTTTGCTCCGGACGTGGGTCACCTCCTTGTTTTTCATCCGCTGGTGCTGCTTTTGGCTAAACTCTCTGGCCTCTTGCCTGAACCAATAGGACAGAGCAGCGTTATCCTGGTTGCCTTTCCTGACTTGGCTTCTCCCCTGCTGGTCTCAGGGTGCTCACTCGACCCTGCCTTCCTCACACACCCTTCCGGAGCTTCTCAGAGATCTTCTGGGCAGGCATGCCCTGGCCAAGGTGACCCACTGGCAAGCTGACACATTTAACACTCCAGAGTTGTTAGTTGTCACTTTGACTTATCATCCTATAGACAGGCACGCTGGGGCTGGTGAATTTCCAATGACTCGACTCTGGATTGTCAGTTCCTTGAGAGCAGGAACCAAGATGGCTTTGAACACCAATTCTGTACACTCAGGACCTGGTACATAGAGGCCCCCAGGAGAACTTGTTAACTGAATGAAAACTGGATGAATCAGTTTAAACTCCCTTCTCCCCCACCACATGTAACAGTTTTAAATCAGCCTCACATAGCAGATAATCCACTTGAGGAGCCCTCAGAAAACTTTTTCTGCAAAGAGTTAGAGAGTAAATAGTTTAGACTTTTGCAGGCAAGAGGCAAACTCAAGACTATTATCCATCACTTAAAAAGCAAAAGAAAAATTAAATCTCCATGACATTTTTGTTGATGAAGTTCAAAATATAATAATAATAATACAGTTTTTTAAAAAATAATACAGGGCCCCCAATGTGAAGAATAAAATTCTTTTTTTGAAGAATAACATGGCACTTAATTTGAGGTTCAGAGTTAATGTCCTCCATCATCAAAAGCTATTGCAAATATTCATCTGCTAAAGATAATATGTAATGAGATAGTATGTATTTCATTTTTGAAAATGAGAGTTGAATTTCATATCATTTTCACAGGTCATAAAATAGTACTGTTTTCACTTTGTTTACAGTGATGCTCAGCTCACAGGCAATACAGAAAGAGACAGTGGGGTAGGTCTGGCTTCAGGCTGTAGTTTAACTCCTGCACTTGAGGGTAAGACAGAGGAGGCTATTTTCATTCTCTCTCTTACCTCAGGCTCCAAATCCTACATTTTCTAAACCCCAGGGTTTCTGAGACTTTCACTCCTTTCTTTCTCAAAGAACTTACAGACTGAGCCTGGCAACTCCCCAGAAAGGGGTTCCAGAAGTTTCGTTATTGCCCAAGGGCCCCAGCATCGTGGAGTGAAGTCAGGGCAGCCACAGGCCCTTCCTTTTCTAAGGCTGGCATTAGTTCCTTGCCAACCACACACAAAACCGCTGGGGCGGGCTTGCTTGCTCTGCTTCTCCAGCCCAAACCACAGAGAGAAGGGAGGCCTCAGCGCAGCTGGACTAATGGGAAACAGTTGTGCTCACCCAGCCCTGTTCACAGAGGGAACACATTTAGATGCCTAACATCTCCTTGTACCTGAAAAATGTATCATTTGAAAAAGACAACTGACCACAGCCCCAGATTCAGGGCTAGCAAAACAGCATCAATAATGCTCTAACAGGACCTGACTTTTTGTCCATGTAGAGAGTACCAAGGAGATCAGGGATTTGTGAAAGCATCAGTCGACTGACTCATGGATTTATTCAACAGATAATTTTTTTAGGGTCTACTATGTGCCTGGCACTGTATTAGACCCTGACATAGTGCAGGAAATAAGACTTGACATAGTTTCTACTCTCATGGAGTTTACAGTATTGTTCAATGGCATTTGCTAAAGTCTGGTATTTTGTGGCATATCACTAAGCATCCTTTGAATTGAAATGATTGAATTGAATCATTGAATTGAAATGAAACATGTAAAATTGTTCAGGAAAGAAGGAATTAAGTCAAGTCCACCAGATTACTATTTTGGAGGACTCAGAACCTTTGGTGTGCAGATTTCCACTGAGAATCTCTGAGAGAGAGAGAGAGATAGAATGCAGCCTTCCCAGTCTTATTTAACTATGGTATCTTTTTGGTGGATTGCCTATTGTGGCACCAGTCAGATGGAGCACAGTTTGGAAGCATGGCTCTTAGCACTGCTGGGTTGGCCATGGAGGCTGTGCACTGAACAGCTTCAGTGGGACCACTCACACAGACTACCAGTTATGGTGCCCTGGAGTCCTGTGGCAACAGACCTGATCTCTGTAACTACAGGGCAAGGCATGGGTAAGACAGGCTTCATATAGCTATCACTCAGCTATCTGCCACTTGGCTCTTTCTCACAGAATAGGCCAGAGACAGCGCTCAGCAGCTGGGAAAACAGACGGAGCTGCAAAGAGAGCCTTAGGGAAGGTCGAAGCACAACACTCCTGTGAGTGTCTGGGTAGAAATCAATCAGCAGAATGAATTTAAAAAAAAAAAAAAAAACAAAAAAAAACCACACTAACGTATAATACAGTGACGCGTAAAACTCTGAGGATACAAAGAAGACCCTCAATGCTTCCAGAGGGGGAGAAAAATCAGGTAACAAAGGCACAATTATTAAAATGGTATGGGTTTAAAATGGATAACCAACAAAGACCTACTGTGTAGCACATGGAACTCTGCTCAATGCTATATGGCAGCCTGGATGGGAGGGGAGTTTGGAGAATGGATACATATATGCATGTATGGTTCATACCTGTATGGCTGAGTTCCTTCTCTGTTCAGCTAAAACTATCACAGTATTGTTGATCAGCTGTACCCCAATACAAAATAAAAAGTTAAAAAATATATAAATGAAATATGACACTATTCCACCCCCCGCCACCCCAACAAAAAGCAACACTGGGAACTAGAAGACAAAGCAGCAATGCTTTCACTATTCCAAATGAATAATGAATATGGTTTTTCACCCAGACGTCTCTACCTGGCCAGATTCCAGATCAATACTGAGAGTAGAATAAAGACATTTCAAGAGTTGAAAAGTCTCTGAACTACTATTACCCATGACTTTCAGGAATTATTTGAATACGTGCTCCACTGAAAACAAAAGTTAATAAACAAAGAAAGAGAAAGGCATGGGCTCCAGGAAATAAGAGATGCCACTCAGAAGAGATGCAAAGAGAATCCACAGTGATGTCAGTGACAGTCTAAGGATGACAGCTACATGGTAAGTCTGAGGATAACTGGTTCCAAATGAAACTGACAGGAAGAAGTAGGGGCAGTCCTACAGAGAAGATCCAGGCAATAAGAAAAGAAAGAAACCAAAAGATTACTGAGCATGTGGGTAATTCTATTTACAGAACTGGGTTCAAAGGAAACTAACAACAACAACAACAAAGAGGTAATTATTAGCTAAAACATAAAGTGTAAAAAAGACAGTGTGATCACAGCTTGCTACTTGACACATGAGTGATTCATATCTATTTAGCTATAATAATAAAAACACAAATGCCAGTTTAGAATGTGAGAAAGGGAGGTAGGAAAGGGGTAGTGTAAGCAACCTAAAATTCTCCTCTACCATATCAAGAATCAGTGAGCAGTGTGTAAAACTCATCATCAGGAGTGAATGCATTTTAGGCATATATTTAGAAACATGGAGGAAAATATCAGAAGAAACAGCTGAAACAGTGGGGAGTGGTTAGGAGCTGGTTGTAGGTTGTGGAAGGGTAAGCAGGCAACACAGGGAACTGCCATTTCTTTAATAAGCCTTTTAGGGCCATTTGAGTTTTGTGTACGTTAAATGTATACATTACTTTGGTTTTGTAAAACATGGTAGGCTAACTAGGTTGTCACTGGCTAAGCGGCTTACACTATTTTTCAGTTTCAACACTTGCCCAATTAAAGTTCATGAATTAATAAAATGACAAATCACTGTAGGTTCTGGATCTTTGGGACTCCTAGGGAAGACTACAAACTCTGAATGTCAAACTTCAGAATAGTAAGCGTTTGTTGCCTCAGTACTTCAAGTGCTACCCACAGACCAGGGGTATGGGTTATCACCTGGGAACTTATTAAAATTGAACAATCTCAGGTATCTTCTCAGACCTATTACATTTTAAAAGATCCCTGAGTGATTCATATGCCCATTAAAGTTTGTACTGGGACAACCAACGATAGTGTCGGGGTAAATGAAGTGGGGGCAGGTATACAGGCCAATGATAAAGTCAGTGGTGATAGATCAAGAGTATAATGTGGGAGACGTTCTAGGGTTCCCTGCCTTTAGAGGCCCTACCCCACATTCTAACAATCCCACAACGAGACAAAATATATACATCTACATACAAGATGGGTTGACTTACAGAAGACTGGTTGCCATATGTCACATTTTGTAGGCATTTAAAAATTAAACATGTATCAGTTAAAATCAACAAAAAGTACAATGTCCAGAGGGCGTCCAGGTTAGGCATGAGCCAAGATGGTACTTATAAAACTTTAAGGGGCTTTCCTGATGGCTCACTTGTTAAGAATTGGCTTGCAACGCAGCAGAAGCAGGAGACAAGGGTTCGATCCCTGGATCAGGAAGAGCCCCTGGAGGAGGAAATGGCAACCCACTCCAGTATTCTTGCCTGGAGAATCCATGAACAGAGGAGCTGGTGGGCTACAGCCCATAGGGTTGCAAAGAGTCAGACACAAGTGAGCAATTGCGCGTGAGCAAAGACAGAGAGCCCTGAGCCAGCTTCTCAGATGAGGCTGTTGTCAGCACCTTTGATTGCCAGTGACAGAGCCCCAACTCAGTCAGACTGAAACAAAGAAAATAATCTACTGCCTTTCGTAACTCCTTGAGGATAGCTGGCACCTGGGATTTGGTCCAAATGTTTGTGCATATCTGGATTCTGACTTTGTGTCTCCGTCTTGCTTGGCTTCCTTTTCAGATAGCTTCTTGCCACATAATGACAAAAGGATAGCTGGCTGCCTAAGCTAGTAAACAGCAGTTCTAATAACTCTTTAAAATAACTGAAGAACCTAAAGAATCTTTTTAATGTGCACCATAGCTGCCAATATCTAACTATAGTGAAAAACAAAGAACAAAATTTAAATATGTATAATTACTTCATTTAAAATAACAATAATAAACCTACTCCATATTAGCATAATTAACATATTTCTTTGAGAAAATTATGGTTTCCAGAACAAAGATTATTTACTGAGTGTTCTTGTTTTATATTTTTGTAAATCTCCCTAATCTTAGGGTTAACAGAAGAAAGCTGACTGTGCATTATCTACTTCTGAATTGAATTTGCTACAATATATTGTTTCCATTGAAGCATTTAAAGAAAATCTGGCCTCACAAAGACTTAGGTAGAAAAGGGAGAAACATTTTAATAACTTGTTCAGATAACTGTGGCTATGCTTCTTTCATACTACACTGAAATTTAAAAACGGGTAGTGTCTTTTTAAAAAAATACATACACATGCAAGAACAATATAATTTTCCTCTCTTGTGGCTGGTTATATCCATCCATTTACGATTCTTTCAGGGTTAGCCTAGAGCTAGAGCAGTTCAGTTCAGTTCAGTCCCTCAGTCGTGTCCGACTCTTTGCGACCCCATGAATCACAGAACGCCAGGCTTTCCCGTCCACCAACTCCTGGAGTTCACCAGACTCACGTCCATCAAGTCAGTGATGCCATCCAGCCATCTCATCCTCTGTAGCCCCCTTCTCCTCCTGCCCCCAATCCCTCCCAGCAGGCATCCTTAAATTGGTGTTTCCCACACAACACATTTCCCAGACAATGCAAGGGCCTTGGAACATTCTAACTCTGTTTACCCTCTTCCTGATTCATGTACTATTGTGTCCTATATTTTAATTTTCTCTCTGTATCTTAAACATTAGTTGTATGGTTTTATACAACCAAGATTCATTTGCATTTATCCATATTTCCCTTTCTATTGTCTTTCTTTCCTTCCTGAATATCCAAGATTCCATCTGGGACCACTTTCCTTCTGCTTGAAGCTTCCCCTTGTATTTATTTTTATATTTGAACCATTCAAATGGTTCAAAATTCAAAAGAAGATGAGTGTTCAATGATAGATGTCTCTCTCTCCCATCTCTGCCCCTAGCCCCAAACTATACATTTCTATGTGTACACAGAACATTACTTGAAAGGATACACACCAAATTGAGAGGAGTGGCTTGTCCATGTGGTCTAAAACATCTGTGATGATAATATATCAATACAAAAATGATAGTTTCATTAAAGGTCATTGCAATGTGAAACCTAAAACCATATCTGTGGGGACTTCCCTGGTAGTCTAGTGGTTAATACTTCACCTTCCAATGTAAGGGGTGTGGGTTCGACCCCTGGTCAGGGAACTAAGATCCCATGTGCCTTACAGCCAAAAAAAACAAAATATAAAACAAGAAATATTGCAACAAATTCAATAGACTTTAAAAAATGATCTGCATCAAAAAAAAAATCTTTAAAAAATAAAATAAAACCAGATCAATGAACTTTTCACACTCTGTTACATTAAAATCCATTGGTCTATCCTGAGTTTTGAATGGATCTTTTACTCATTCATGTTTTTACATCATGGATTGGTCATTGGAAGAGTATCAGTTCAACTGAGTGTTGCAGATCTTCTAATGTTGACCCATCTCCTTACACAATATCCCCAAACACATTCTTTAATATCACCACCAATCACATCAGGAGTCTTGAAACACCAGGAGCTAATAAGCTCACGGTAGAGAATATGACTTTCCAAAACTCCAATTTTTGCTTTAAAGTTCAAATGTTATCATCATCAACAACAAAACCATCATTTGTTTTCCTTGAAATGGCAAGCTCACTCCTTTCATTTTTATGGAAATGTATGCCAAATACCAAGTCTGAATAACCGTAGTTTGCCAGTCATTCTTTTCAGGCGAGATGGTAATCCATGAAAAAAGTAGCTGGCTCAGCTCATGGCTCAAACAATCACATGAGTATTTTTCTTGAGACAATCACAGTATTTTGTTACACAGTTGAAAGTACTTTACGTACAATAGAAGTGCTTCATGCACCTTCCAGAAACAAATTTCAAGGCCAGATGAAATGTGCTTAGCCAAGGAAAACACCTGTGAAGGAAAATGGGGAGGGAGTTGGAGAAGTAAGGAGATCTTTTGACCATGATGCTAGTCTAACCACAGGGGAAGAGGAAGGAAAGCAAAAAGGATCCGGTCAAATAAATCTTGGACTACAGGGTAGTTCAACAAAAGTTCAGCCAGGCCAGTGGGGAGTCCTCAAGCCAAAATCACCCAGGATAGGAGCCCCATGTTTCTCAAGAATGAACCTGCATTAGTACTCCCCTCATAGTCAACCATCGGCAGGGAGCAGACCAAGAGAAGCAAGGACTTGACACAGCGTGGAGGTAGGGCCAAAGGACAGCAGATGCTCCCTCCCCCAGCTGATCTGAGTGGCACATTTTTACAGCCACCACGTGGCTCTGCTCAGTTGCGTGCAACTCTGTGAGACCCCATGGACTGTAGCCTGCCAGGCTCCACTGTCCATGGAATTTTCCAGGCACGAATACTGGAGTGGGTTGCCATATCCTCCTCCAGGGGCTCTTCCTGACCCAGGGATCAAACCCATTTCTGCTGCATCTCCTACACTGGCAGGCAGATTCTTTACCATTATGCCCCCAGGAAGCACGATTACCAATGGTTTATAGGTACCTTTCATTTCATCACAAGACATCTTCACAATATTATAAAGATGTGTACCCAAGGGTTGAGGTTGAATAAAATTGATATTTTTTACTGCTTCATCATGACATTTCTTAAGTGAAACTTTTATTTTCCTGCAAGTGTGTGGCAATGAAGAATACATTCAATTTGGAGTCACTGCCTTGATTCATTCCAAAGTGGCAGTAATTTTACCCCACTATTGCTTTTGCAGTGATAGTGCAAACGTCAACATACCAAAAAAGGCACGTGAAATCTCAATATTATTACAAAAACAGTTTTGATTTCATAGATTCCTTGAAAAGACCTTGGGGATCCCTAGGGAAATTCAGGTCACACTTAGAGAACCGGTGACTTATAGCTAGCAACCCCAGAATTAGAATGTGTTGGTGAGGGAAGGTTGCTGTTGTTTTGTTTCGTTTCGTTTGGTATGGTTCTGGCAAAAGTCACAGGGAAGATTTTAATGTTTCCATTTGGGTCATATTTCTCTACCTGAATCAATCACTGTGAAGAGGAGAATGAGGCACTTTTACTGGCTAGGCCTGTATTATGTGAGCCGTTCTCTGAGAAGGATGAGACAGATCCATCCAATGGATGGGATGGGTTCCCATAAAAAGGAGTGGTTCTCTTTAGGGCAGGGATACTGCATGGTCAAACCAGCCCACTGTAGAGTTCGACTGGGCAGAGAAATTGGCAATGAGTGTGTGGGCTACGAGACTTGGCCTGTTCCAGAGGGAATCTGATGCCAGCATCAGGCAAGAGAAGAGATCAAAGCTGAGGTGAAGATTCCCAGGCAGGAACCCAGCCCCTGAGGGTACTCAGCTCCTACAGCCAGTTTGGCAGCTTGTTAATTTAGCCCAACAGGCAGGGCCAGGTGACCATAGCTCAGGTTTGGTCAGATTGCACGTATGTTTAAAAGGGCAAATGTCTCATTCCATGTCTCCCTTCAATGATGCTGGAGCTGTGACTATTGTAAGTTTGCTATCTTGGTCAGCAACAGAACCAGAGGAACCAGAGATTAAATGGCCAATATCTGTTGGATCATAGGAAAAGCAAGAGAGTTCCAGAAAAACATCTACTTCTGCTTCATTGACTATGCTAAAGCCTTTGACTATGTGGATCACAACAAACTGGCAAATTCTCTAAGAGATGAAAATACCAGACCACCTTATCTGCCTCCTGAGAAACGTGTATGCAGGTCAAGAAGCAACAGTTAGAATCAGGCATGGAACAACGGACTGGTTCCAAATTGGGAAAGAAGCATGTCAAGGCTGTATATTGAAACCCTGCTTATTTAACTTATATGGAGAGTACCTCATGAGAAATGCCAGACTGGATGAAGCATAAGCTGGAATCATGATTGCTGGGAGAAATATCAATAACCTCATATGTGGTAGTTGACACTACCCTTTTGGCAGAAAGCGAAGAGGAACTAAAGAGCCTTTTGATGAAGGTGAAAGAAGAGAGTGAAAAAGCTGGTTTAAAACTCAACATTCAAAAACTAAGGTCATGGCATATGATCCCATCACTTCATGGCAAATAGATGGGGAAACAATGGAAACAGCGAGAGACTTTATCTTTTGGGGCTCCAAAATCACTGTAGACAAAACAACAACAACAATCTTTGTCAGGCTTGATTCAAAAATTAGAACCCAGTGGGCTCTCAGGGGTCAGGTCGGGGAGCAAGGCAGCGGGGACTCAGATGTTAGAAGCTGGGGATGGAGAAGAACCATCTAGACTGATCACAGGTCAGTGGAAGTCATGCCAGACAAGACATCACATTTCTTAAATAGCATTTGCTCAAATGCAGTTCTACCTGTTTAGGTGGTTTCACATTTACCATTTCATACTCTGCCTGTGGTACTTGTTTATCCTCAGAATTATCGAGGCACTCTTCTTGGAGGAAAAACTATGACAAACTTAGAAAGAGTACTAAAAAGCAGAGACATCACTTGCTGACAAAGGTAAATATAGCTAAAGCTATGGTTTTCCTAGTCGTTGTGTACAAATGTGAGAGTTGACCATAAAAAAGGCTGAGTGCCAAAGAACTGATGCTTTCTAACTGTGGTGCTGAAGAAGACTCTTGAGAGTTCTTTGGACAGCAAGGAGATTAAACCAGTCTATCCTAAAGGAAATCAGTCCTGAATATTCACTAGAAGAACTGATGCTGAAGCTGAAACTCTAATACTTTGGCTACTTGATGCAAACAGCCAACTCATTGGAAAAGTCTCTGATACTGGGAAAGATTGAGGGCAGGAGGAGAACGAGATGACAGAAAATGAGATGGTTGGATGGCTTCACTGTCTCAATGGACACGAGTTTGAGCAATCCCTGGGAGATGAAGGGCAGAGAAGCCTGGCATGCTGCAGTCCATGGAGTCACAAAGAGTCAGGCATGATTTAGTGACTAAACAACAAATAACAAATCAGGGTTATAGGTGATCAATTCAACTAAGCTCTGGTGACCAATGCTTCCCTTTCAAAAGACTCCCTTACTCGGGTCTCCTCGATGTCATATTCTCCTGGGTTTCCTCCTAATTCTCCAGCTGCTTTTTCTCAGACTCCTTTGCACATCTCTTCCACAACGGTATCTTTGGGGGCTCTGCCACAAAACCTTTCTTCTATGCAGGCAATGTGATCTGTCCCTGTGCTCTCAATTATAGCCACATTTCTTTCTTAAAACTGCTATAAAACTACCCCCTCATCCCTTCAGCAGACACAAACACGTTGTGTCCTGAGGCCCCACCTATACTTTCCTCAAGGGCCTGGGATAATCAAAGCAATTGGTACACTGCTGGCACCAAGGCCATCATAAACCCACACATGCACAGGAGGACTGACATCAGGCCATCTGGCCAGCCAGTTGTTCAGACTGGGGTGTGTGTGTGTGTCTATCAATCTTTCAGATTGTTGCTTAGATGAAAAAATGTATAGGAGAGGACCTAACTGCAGCCCTTTGAGAATACATGATGGCTCCATAAAATATAATTGAGTAAATGGGTTCCTATGTTATGACAGGCACATATAGTAAATGTAAAGGTTAAATGGTGAAAAGGTCAATGTTCTTTCCAGGGATGGGTTAGGGTTGGGGGGCTAATATTTACATGACTGTAGTCAGAATAAATTTAAGAGCCTAACACTGTCTAGTCCTAGCATGTTGTCGCATTGTAAAGAATTGTAAATAAAACTAGTTTATTCATAAACTTTAATAAAACAGTTTTTCACATTTTAACATTCCTGAAGTCAGGCTGCACCTAACAAATGATTTGATAAGGATACCTGTGTTAGGCTTTAATTGGCCGAGTTTTTTCTTTCCTAGTTGCACAAAAAAATAAAATGCAGAATTGACGCTATCTTATGGAGAAGGCGATGGCACCCCACTCCAGTACTCTTGCCTGGAAAATCCCATGGATGGAGGAGGCTGGTAGGCTGCAGTCCATGGGGTTGCAAAGAGTCAGACATGACTGAGTGACTTCCTTTCACTTTTCACTTTCATGCATTGGAGAAGGAAATGGCAAGCCACTCCAGTGTTCTTGCCTGGAGAATCCCAGGGACGGGGGAGCCTGGTGGGCTGCCGTCTATGGGGTCACACAGAGTCAGACACGACTGAAGTGACTTAGCAGCAGTAGATAAGATGAAAAATATTATTTGGGTCTCTCAGAGAAATCTGAAGTCAAATTTGTTACCTATAGCAACATGTCCCCAAATTCCTGCTTTCTTTTGGTTTCCAATTATCTAACCCTAACCCTTAGCTACCCAGAAGCCTCTTTTTCCATCTTGAACTCTTTACTCTCCACCAAAATGTGATAAAACCTCCCTGACATCTTTCCCAGAAAGAAGGTATCTCTTTCTTCCTCTCTCCCTCCTGCTCTCTCTCCCTCCCTCCCCTCTTCTGAGAGTCAACCTCAGTCATCTTCAAAGGACATCTCTCGACTCCTCGGCTTCTTCCCCAACCTGACAGTTTGACCTGTTTTTTTGTTTGTTTTTAATAAGCAAAAGCAGGAGGGACAAATGCTTGGCAGTTAGAATTTTCTTTAGCAAGGAAAGAGAAAGGCAAAGAGGCTTGACTAATCCCATAGAAATAATTCTTGGACCGGGAACAAGAGAACAAGCAGATCACAATGTGGGTTAAAACAGAGGAGGGGGCACCCAGCCATGGCCAGGGGAAGGATTGGAGTGCTACCTAACATGGGGCATCCTGGGGAGGCTCAGATTTTAAAACCTCCAACCTCCAAGCTTGTCCAGAAGCTTCATATACATGTATCCTTGCATGAATACATGCAAGCAGGCACACATGCAGGCAGGCACAAACACATGTACACATACACACGTGTTTAAATAACAGGCTGAGGCCTTTCTGTCCCACCTCACAAAGCCCTGGGAGGGACGAAAGTGGGGTCAGGATGATCACCTGCTTTCCTGGGTTGAAGAGGCCCAGGGAAGGAAACCAGGAGCTGGAGACCCTACTCCTCCCTACCCAGCCCAAATAAAATCTAACTACAAAAGGCTGAACAATGTACTAGGAGAGCATTATCCACTCAGTTGGAAAGGCCTCTGAGCTCTGGGGAGATGCGGAGCTGAAGGAGGAAGAGTGGGTGGGAAGTGGCCTCTGGGGAGGAGATCATGCTTCCTTAAGACCTTGGAAAACACAAGGGACAAGCTAGAAGGATGATCTGCAGTGGAGGAGGGTAGGAGGGGACCCACTTTGGCCACCTAGCTGAACCCTTGTGTGTGGGTTCTCAGTTTCAAGCTGCCCAGCAGCCACCGAGTCTCGGGGTTCCTGTGGCCAGAGAAGAACCTTTGGAAAAACTTAGGTGGCTTATGATGATGAGGGCAGAATGCAGCCAAGCTGACTGGCTCCCACCTCCCCGAGCTGAATGTTTCTGCTGTGCTAAGATCAGACTGGGTGCTGAGCATGTCCTGCTCTTCCTAGAGCTCTGGGGAGTGGGAGTATAAATAAGAAGGGGAGAGGCTGCAGAAGTCAAGATGGAGTTGAAGAAACTGAGTGTCAACACAGGTGGAGCCCAAGTCCTATCTGATCTGCAAATCCCACTCCTACAGAGTCACCCCGACCTGTGCAACCTAGGATTGCCCAAAGCCTGCCCAGAGCTCAGGCCTGTGGGAAAAGTCAGGAAAGCTTTATTTAGGAGGTTAACTGGTAAGACCTTAGGTAAGTGAGAAGGAGGAGCCCTGAGACTCTCCCAAACTCTGGAATGAGGCGGGGGTGTTGGAGCTGGGCCCATGCTAATCTTCTCTGCCCCTGATCTATGCTGATTCCTGGCTGCAGGGTGTGTGTGTGTAGCTGGGAACAGGTCAGGTTTAATTATTAATCATCTGACCAGACTAATCAGCCTAGAGCAACGTCTCTCTCTTCCAGGGCTGTGAAATCCCCACTCACTAGCCCAAGCCCCCAGCACCTCCCAGATGCTAGGAAAGAAGAAGAGTGTGAGGAGCTTCCCTGCAGCCCTGGGTCTTCATGAGGCCTTGATTAGGTGTGGGCACCAGGCAGGCAGGTGTGGTTTCCACGATGCAGGGTGAACCGAGGCCATCCACCCCATGTTGACACAGGCGTCATAAACTGAGCTTTGTTCCCAGCTCCGCCCGGGAAGATCCCTGAGAGATGGGTGGGCCTGGCGAGGTGGGTATGCAGTAAGGACAGATAGGTTTGGAGAGGGCGTGCCCCTGGGGACCCAGAGAGGTGAAGCTGGCATAGGAAGCTGGTCTGTGGCTGCAGAAGAATCTGACCATTGAAAGGCCAAGCTTCGAGCCACACAAGCAGGGTCTGTGACACCAACCATCGGAGCCACCTTCCAGTGCTCGGTGGGTGGGAATCTGGAAGGGAAAGATGGGCAAGGCCAAGGTGGGGAGGTAGGGAAATGCTCCCTGGCACCTCTCTGAGAATACAGCCCTGTTCCTACATCCAGCTGGTGGCTGGATAGAGACCTGGAGCTTGGGCCTCTGCGGTTGCAGCCAGGCCCAAGGATGGGGAGGGGGCTGCTTCGTCCTTCAGTCACTGGTGCCTGTTCTGTGCAGGCGCAGGGGAGTAGGACATGCTTCCTGCCCTGTAGAGTCAATGGTTAATGCAAGACCAATCTGTAAACAAATCACAGGCGGCCTGATAAGGGCTATAAAGAGAGGCCTCTGTGTGGGGCTGGTGGTGGAGATGGTGGGTAGGGACACGGTGTGGGAGCAGAAACACCTGTAGGGAGAACAAAGAGGGTCAAGGAAGCCTTCATAATGGAGGTAACGCTTACCTAGAAGGAAGGTTAAAGAAAGTCCTGGTTCCCAAGCAGAGAGAAAGGGGAAGCCGGGGGCCAGCGTGAGGAACTCCGCCCATGGCAGGAAGGACATCCAGGCAGTGGGAGACCATGTGCAAAACCGAGGGCCTGAGATGGGGCCTAATTAGGACCCAGGCGGCATTGAGCAAGGCTGGACCACAAGTGGGAGCTGCGGGGGTGAGAAAGCAGAGCGGGTGGTGCTGAGGGAGGCCGTGGCACCCCGAGGCACGTGAAGACGGAGACCGCAGAGGCCAGGACAGCCCAGGCACCAGCCTGCCCCGCGGGCGCACCTGCGCTTGCTCCTGAGAGGGACTTGTCCTCTGCAGACGGCGGACTGCCCCGGGGTGGGGAGTAGGGGACGGAAGGATGCTCACGAGACCAGAAGTCCCGGCAGGCTTGCGGAACGCAGCACTGGGGCTGTGGGAAGCCCAGGGACGGAAGTGACCACTACCCGCTTCCCGTGACTGAGTCCCGCTCATGTCGCACTTTCCCTCCAACAGCCTCAGGCAAGCGCAAGCACACATCAAGTGCAGATGGAGAGACTGAAGCGGCGGGAGGTCCACCTCGTCCAAGACTAGCGAGTTCCTTGTGGATTTGACATAGGGGCTCAAGGCCCTGAGGCCCAGAACCGGAAAGTGCTCTCCTCCAACCTGGCGGATGGCAAGCGTGAACCCTGTCACGGGGAGCCCTCTGCTCCCCTCTCCCGGGCCCAGTTCTCCCCAGGCAGGTTTGGGGTGGTTTCCAGGCTCAGCCTGAGGAAATCAATGCTTCCCAGTCCAGTGGGGTTCTCTTCTGGCTGATGTCAGCCCATGGGGGACCCCAGACAGTACATGCCCTTGAGATTTTCCCAGAATCAGCTCGACCCAGCCAGAGCACTCTGTTCTCAGGTGGGTGTGCTGAGCAGTCAGATGGCTGTGATGACAGCCTCCTGGTCCTATGCACCTGGCTCCTGGAAGCTCACATAACAAGAGAAATTTGAAAAATTGGGGGAGGAGGGAATTAAAACACACCAACTCAAGCCAGCATACTGGCTCAGGTGAATTAGGCAGGCAGAGGAAAGGTCAGGTCTTTAGACACTGGGAGGCGTTACTGTGACATCAGAGACAATTTCACATGGACCAAGGACCATACTAACATCCCCTCCAGAGCATTCTCCACTATCTTCTCTGACTTCGGGCTGCCGGCTACCTAAGGATATTCTCCAAGCCTCTTAGCTCAACATCATGTATAGTCCCAAAAAGGAGTTCTAGAATTTGGAATTAAATAGAATGATTTCCCCAGATTAACTGGCATGCTCTCTTGATTCTAACAGGAAGAGCTAAGCAGGGGAGCTTGCTTCCTCTTTTTGCCTTGGCTCCCAGTCACATTTCATGTTAAATTCACCACCACTGGCTCAGCCCTTCCTACTCACCTACTTGCAGCCTCCAAGTTTCCTCAATCCTCACTTCAAAAATTTCCGTTGGCTTAATCTGGTCGCACATGGCCTGTGTTGTATATTAACTCAATTCCTTGTTGTTAAGAGGTGGCAGGTAAATAAACAATGAAGTTTCACTCAGGAAAGAAGGGTTAAACGTGCAAAGTCTGGCCTGGATCTAGGGGCCAGGGGAAATCTCCTTTTGATCACACCCTTATACCCCTAAATTCCCCAAGAACACAAAACTAGGTGCTCTTCTCCCCTCCCCAGAGAAGCAGGAACAACCCCCTGGCTCACCCCTAGATCCAGCTCCTAGGGTGAAACCTCCTGAGTGAGAGGAGGAAGAAACTGGATTGCTTTGGCACCTTCAGCCTTCCTGCTTGTTTTCCTACCCTGCGGTGGGTGGAGACCTTTGTTTAGCTACAGTCTAAGGAGGGAAGTGTTGAGGTCAGTTTCAGAATTAACAATCAGGATCAGTCATAAACTCCTGAGTCTGGCTAAATCCGGCTCTCTAATCCTCCTTACTCCACTGTTTCTGGCAGACCCAGGATCCAGAAGTTTAGCAAAAAGCAGGAACAACAAGAAGAGAAGGAACAAGAGAAGACCCCAACCCTGAGACAGGCACTAGAGAATAGCGGTTAAAAGCATGGTTTGAGAGTCATGTGGACCTAGATTTGAATCCCAACTCTGCCACTCATTAGCTGTCCCTGGGCAAACCATTTTCACCTTTGAGCCTCATTTTCCCCATCTGTAAAATGAGAGAATAATGGCACCTCTCAACATTGTAAAGAGGCCAAGAAACTGTATCCCTACAGAGTACATGGAGTGTGACATGCACTTAATAATCTGTAGGGCAACTGTCAGTATTAATGGTGGCTCATGGAGCACAGGAGAGGGTGTGTGAACCCCAGGTTTCCTCACGAGCAGTGACATGGCCCTGTGGATGCCCCTGCTCCCCGTGACTCAGCCTCCTCTAAAGGTCTGCTGACTGCACAGCTCTCTGCCCTTAGGGGCTAGCGTATCACCAGGAGTCTTGATAATTACAATGCCTTCAGCCATTAATGAGGATAAAGAGACCATTGGAAGACTTTTGCCTAACCATGGTAAATATGAATCCAACTAAAAAAAAATTCTGACATGCCCCCAAACCCAGTCTAACAACCACCCCCTGCCACCACCAGCTCCCACCATCTCCATCTGCTACGGTCAGACTGTCTCCTCCCCTGTATGTCCCCCGTCTTCAAGCCTTTTCCACACTGGAGTCTCCCGTACCTTCAATGGTCTCCATTCACATCTGTTCTGCCCTTCCCCCCAGCAAAATAAATGTCCCTTCTCTTCCAGGAGCTGCTGGGGAAGTCCCCGGTTGACAGCTAGGGCAGCGTTTTTCCAAGTGCGAGGAACAAACTCCACCTGCACTGAATCACTCATGAGGCTCCACTAAGATGCAAATACCTTCCCGTGACCCAGTGAGGCAGAATCTCCA
>SJXQ01012210.1:47259-125836 GCA_006408695.1 Aepyceros melampus
GGGGGCAGGAATCTCCAGTTCTAACAAGCTCCCCAGGTGATTCAGTTCCACACAAAGCACAAAAATCAGTGATTTTTCTTGAGTCCTTGCCAATTGTGGAAGTCCAGCTAGGACTAGATCTAGAAAATTCATGACATAATTCAGCTGAGAAAGTACACTCCTCCTGTGGGCCCAGTTAGGACCACCCAGGAGATCTGGATCCGCTTCTTACCTTCCACCAATAAGCTGTATTGCTTTAGGCAAATCACTTTCCCGTCTGGGCCTGTTTTCTCACCTGTAAAAGGAAGGCCAGGGCTTGGGGGGGCGGGCAGGTCTCTGGGGCCATCCTGTTCTAACACACTTGGAAACCCACTTGGGTTAGGCTGCTTTGGAGGGCCGGCCTGGTGGGAAAGGAGAATGGGGACCTGTTGGGGATGAGCGCAGAGGTCCTGTCCCTGCCTAGGTAGACAGTTTTTGATGTGAGAGGGGCACAGAGATCTCAGGTCAGATGGGGGTCAAGGTCAGTATCTAAGTGGCCTCGCCTCCAGGGACTGTGAGGAGCAACTCGAGCACCTGGGCCATGGCAGAATCAGGCCGAAGAGTCTGGCACTGATCCCTGGCGAGGAGAGGGCGCCCAGAGAGCGGGTCTGAATGTCAGGGCCCAGGCCCAGGTGACTGGCTCAGAACTAGGCCTCGGGCCCTTAGGAACATGAGAAAGCAAACGAGGAGCCTCCGGCATGGCAGGGAACTCAGCTCAGGGGGCTCCCTGGCAGGATGGCTCTATTGCACAGCTCCGGGGCGGTGGGGTGGGTCTAACAGAAGACAATGTACGAGATGACCCCTGGAGTTGTGCCACGTGGAGGGACTGGGACCAAGTACCAGAGGCACCCCAGCCACCCTGGATCCTGAACCTAGGGCAGCAGGACAAGCTCCAGGCCCGCCAGCTGCCTTGGCCCACAAGGGCACGGCCGGCACTGGTAGGGAAGGATGTTTCCCCACCCCTCCTAGTTGGGAACTGGAGGCCTGAGCTCAGCCCTGGATGGCCACAATTGTGGGGGGTGGGGGGGGAGGTGGGCAGCAACAGGCTGGATGGGAACTTTCCTCAGATCTACAGATCTGCACCCACTAATTACAGGCAGCCCCACTCACTTTGCCCTCTGGGGCCAGACTGCCCTGCCGCTCCCCGGTGACTCAGGAGCACTGCCAACAGGAGGGGCCCTGAGAAGATTCCAGGCCATTCAAAGGACTTGCTAACCAGTCCCAGGAGATTAGCATTGTTTTGCTAGAAGAAACAGTTGAGAAAGAACTTAAGAACCACTGAAAATTGGAGGGTTGTTCTGAATCCCCAAACAGCAAAGATTCAGGGCTGCACAGCATAGCAGTTGCTTTCACCAGCAATGACGTTAACCCAGAAACAATCAGGGAGGTGATTAATACCATTACCCACCCTTGCACCCAAGGAAACGGGACTTCAGAAGTCACAACGCTGAAAGGATCCAAGCGAGGGGTTAACCTCCTCACAGGGACAGCACCTCCAGAAACGGCCTGACTCCGGTGCAGGACAACAGAATTCGGCCACTAGACAACCTGAGAGCAGTGAGAAGGGCCACAGGGTTAGAAGCCAAGAGATTTTTCTATCCAACCCTTTTGGCCTGGGGAACAGCAGCTCCCCATGTTCCTAAACTCAGCCCTCTTGGAGCTTCACCTCTGAGAAGCTCTGATTCCACCCACAGAGTCCCAACTGGAACCTCTTGCATCTTGTTTTTTCAACTCCTCAGAACATTCTAGTTTTAGATGGACTGAATCCCAACCTCCACACTCTGAGCATCCTTTGACCAAACAAAACACTTAGGGATCCCGGTGTAACAGATGACGACTCACTCACAAGCTTTCAAATTCTCTTTATTAAAAATCTTTTTTGTTTTTCCTTTTGTAAAAACAAACACTGGAGGTCAATTATACAGATCAGGAAAAGTGACGATTAATAGGACACACTCAACAAATTCCAATACTTTACAAGTTCAAACTTAAATCAACTAATGGTTTTCTTTTTCTCACAAGCTCAAGAATCAAACTCTGGTCCAGTTCAAGTATAATCTAACAGATCACAGCCTCAGACTGTCAAGAGAAACCTTGATACTAATGGCTGCTGCTCACACCAACACCAAGTTTACCAAATTCTTCGGGAATACACTGTGGATATACTTTATTTCAGGTGTTTACAATAAAAAGTACACAGGCCTTTTGTTATATTAATGCAGGGTACGAATAAATATGCTGCTCAAGATAGCAGCTGCTGTTGAACCACCTTTCCAGGGAGACATTTTGAAATGGTTAACAAACAATGAAGAAAAGCTTTAAAAAATATATATATTTTTTTTCCTGGTTGCTTTTAATACTGCATTGTGTATGACACACGTAGGAATAAAAAGTGCAAATTATAGAGTGGGTGAAACTATGCCAATGGAATTGTATAAAAATAAATAAAAATAAATATATATATACACACAAATATAGGACCTTGGATGACTTTTTAAATTAAAGGTTCTTATTAAACACAAAGAGCTTCTTCTCTCTCCTTCCCAGGGCCGTTCTCCAGCTTTAAAATATAGGGAAGTTCGGTCTATCAGCAAGAGAGCCATTACAATACTAGGGAATATGGCTGTTTGAACAGCCATCCAGGTTTCCATGGAAACACTGCTTGGTGGCGGGCTGGGATGGTGAGCTGGTGGGGTCAGCTGCCACTATGCTGGGAGAAAAGACTGCCAGCTTCTCTAAAAATGCACAGTTTTAGGCTTTAGTTTTTCCCAGCAAGGTTCAGAGTTGGCCCCTCACTTCCCACCAGTGGGAAGAAAGACATAAGGTGAAAGTTTCCAAGAAATGGAGGAGGCCGGTTTCTAGAATACCAGGTAAAAACCAGAGAAGGCAGCCAGGGGAACAGGTCTGGGCTGAGTCACTGTTTTCAAACTCTACTCTCTTTGAGACACTCACCTTTCTGAGTGAAAGGCACCCACAGCTGCCTGATGCCAAGTTCAGGTTTCCCACTGCCTGCAGCCTCCCTCTACACCTGTTCAAGCTGGTCTGTTTGAAGCTTGCCTGAACTCTTCTCTCACAGGTCCCCAGCGGTTCTCTCCTTGCAGATGCCACCTGCCCCCAGGTTTACACATGATCCTTGTGTTCTATTTTCCCTTCCTTTCTGAGGCTTAATTTTCTCACTGATCAGATGTCAGTGTGGAACTCAAATAATCCATCTCTCTACCTTCTGCTTTTAGTGCAGAGGACAGAAAACAGGATATGCAGTATAGTCTTATCTACCATTAAAGGAAAAAAAAAGCAAAACATTAAAATAAAACAAGCAATCTTGTCCTAGCCTATTTGTGGTCGGGAATAGAACTAACAGGAACTGTCTTCTAGGAGCTGAGCCAGTGCGGCCGCCTTCGGGCAAGTATCTCACTTGAGGAAGCAGCCCCAGGCTCCCTTCTGACCTCAAGGGTTTCTCCAGGGCTCAGCTGAGCCTCATTTTTCCCAGCACCTTTTCCCAAACCCTCCCAATGAACCTCAGCCTAGACCCCCGCAGCCTGTCTTATCCAGGAACCTGAAGGCACTGACCTTCAGTACCCACAGCCCGATGGGAAGGAGCTCTGCGTTTCGTAACATTTAATATCAAAGTCTGCACATGGGGTAAACTCTGAGAGGCCTTTGGCATTCTGCCCAATTGGAAAGGGCCCACCTACAAACACTTGGCAACCCTCAATGCTCCTCGGTCCTGCAGCCTTCCCTCTCCTTAGCTGCCCCCACCTTTAAGAGACCATTTAAAAACCACCCACTGTGAGGCTGCTGGTACCCAGCGTGCAGGCACCAAAGGACGAGTCAAGGATGGATGCCTTTTCCTTGTTTTGGTGTCTCTCAAGCCAACCATGCACGTCTGGGAGGCCAGTCTTCAACAGAAGTCCTGATCTTCTAATATTTTAGCTGGAGGGGGAAGATGCTTCTGTTTCCATTTTTATTTAAAGTGAATCTAGACCAGACTCAATATCCTGAGGAGAACAAACCCTGGCATCTCCTGAAATCAACAGGAGGGAAATGATCAGAGCTTCCAAAATAAAGGTCTCTTTCCCTCCTTAAATTTTAAGGTTTGAATCTGGTGGTCTTCTAGAACAACAGAGAGGACCAAAGAGTTATGAAAATCAGGGCTTTTCAAAAAGGTGGTTGAGCTGGAGGAGCTCCCAGCTTCTGCCTGCTGGTGGTCCAAGGCTCCCCGCTCCAGGACTGTAGGACCCAACTCAGCTCCCCCCCGACCCCCCACACAGGATGCCAAGCAGAGACATGGTTCTCGACCCAGGAGTCTCCGTGAAATCTTTTTTTTTTTTTGGAGAACTCAGCCTGGCTTGACCTATCCTATCCCACCAAGAATTGGAACACTGAAAATCCCTGAGAAGTTGGATTTTATGGGCACAGAAAGAGGGAGTGAGAGATGGAGAGGAAGAGAGACAAGCAAATTGAAAAACTGTTCGAAGGAAACACGGGTCACTGGACACGCCAGGGTGAAGGCTCCAGGAGGCGGGAGGCGCTCCGGGCCTTTCGTGAGTCTCTGCAGACCGACTCAGGCACCGCCGTGGGCTCCCTGGTCTTCCTTCCTCTCTGGCAGGAAGGCCCCACTTCTCAGGCCCTCCTCTCCCCCTTCAAGCAGCGGTGTCAGAGCTTCTTCCTTTCAAAGTGCGGCACGATTCCGCTGTCCTGGGGCCGCGGGCTGTGCGCCCTCTCCGTCTCTTTCAGGCCCTCCTCGGCCAGCTGGGACAAGTACTTCTGTGGTGTAAAGAGGGACAGAGTGGGGAGGGAGAAAGACAGTGGTGAGCTGGGGGGAGAGGAAGGGGCTGTGTGCCTGGGCCTCTCTCCTCTCATTTTGCCCCCTGGGGTGGGACCCCTCTTCTCCCTCCCCAGATCCCTCCAGGGCCCCGGACCCAGGCTGAGTGATGAGCTCCACCCTCTTTGTGTTTTTTTTTTTTTTGGAGAACTCAGCCTGGCTTGACCTATCCTATCCCACCAAGAATTGGAACACTGAAAATCCCTGAGAAGTTGGATTTTATGGGCACAGAAAGAGGGAGTGAGAGATGGAGAGGAAGAGAGACAAGCAAATTGAAAAACTGTTCGAAGGAAACACGGGTCACTGGACACGCCAGGGTGAAGGCTCCAGGAGGCGGGAGGCGCTCCGGGCCTTTCGTGAGTCCTGCAGACCGACTCAGGCACCGCCGTGGGCTCCCTGGTCTTCCTTCCTCTCTGGCAGGAAGGCCCCACTTCTCAGGCCCTCCTCTCCCCCTTCAAGCAGCGGTGTCAGAGCTTCTTCCTTTCAAAGTGCGGCACGATTCCGCTGTCCTGGGGCCGCGGGCTGTGCGCCCTCTCCGTCTCTTTCAGGCCCTCCTCGGCCAGCTGGGACAAGTACTTCTGTGGTGTAAAGAGGGACAGAGTGGGGAGGGAGAAAGACAGTGGTGAGCTGGGGGGAGAGGAAGGGGCTGTGTGCCTGGGCCTCTCTCCTCTCATTTTGCCCCCTGGGGTGGGACCCCTCTTCTCCCTCCCCAGATCCCTCCAGGGCCCCGGACCCAGGCTGAGTGATGAGCTCCACCCTCTTTGTGTTAGTTTACAAATGATTCCTGGAGAAATGTAGGGAAGTGCATATCCTAACAGCAAACACCTCCATATCCCTTATCCCAGATCCAGCGCTAACTGCTTTTCTTCTATAAACTCATTTAATCCTCACAACAACTCCACTCATTGTCCAGATGAGCCCTAGGATCCAGGCAGCATGTCTACAGGTACAAGGCAGAGGAAAGAGAGGGAGGCTGGGAGGGCAGGGAGGGGAGCAGCTCTGTCCCACACCTACTGTGAAAGACAAAACTGCAGCCTGGCATCTGAGACTCCGCAGACAGGCTGCCAGGGGGCTGCCTGTACCCCACCTCGGGGCACCCATGTTCCCACTGGCTCCCCAAGTCCAACTCGGTGAGCCTGTCAGCTGCTCCTGAGGTTCTGGATTCAATGCAGTGAAAGAACCAGAAGATGCCCTAGGCCCCAGTTGGATGTCCTCTGATGGCTGGGGCAGCCCAGGGCAGTGCACGGAGTGCTGGATTAAGAATCAGCAGGGTTAAGTCCCCCACAACGGTCAAGTGTGTGGGCTTTGCCATCACATGACCTGGGTTCAAAGGCTGGCTCTCAGTTCCTCAATATCTTTGGCATCTGTTAAGTGTGAGTAATATATAACCACTGCACAAGGTTGCTGCGACATCCCAGAGAGGTACTATAAGGCATCAAACATAGAGCCTGGCAAGGAATAAACACCTAGCAATGTCATAGGTGTGAACCATCAATTACTCAATCGCTATCCTATTCCTGGACATTCAGGATGTTTCAAAAAATGTTGGCAATAAGTTACACATTTATTATAATAAATTAACTGCAATAAGTGTCCTCGTACATGTTTACATATTGGTGAATTTATTTCTGTAGGTTAGATTTCTGTAAGTGGGATGGTAGGATCCTGGGCTATATATTGGGTTGGCCAAAAAGTCAATGCCACCTTGATCGTAACTGGCACTGGCTGATTCTGTGAAAGTCACTCTTCTTCTAGCCTCAGACCCTAAACTGTTAAATGGAAGGATGATATCTTCCTCTTTCTTCCTCCAGAGGTGAATCTGAGGGTCAGACCTGATGATGTGGGAGAGGTGATGGAGTCGACCTGATGTCTCTAGGAGAGACTGGTTGGCTTTGAGAGGTGGGTGAGACTGATGGAGAGAGGCAGACCGTAGATTCCGGGGGATCAGGCTGCTGATGGAGGACTGGGTTGCTCCTTCATCTCATCTCAGGGAAGGCAAGTGGGTGGGTATGTTGAGTATCGGACCTGGGGCTGAGCAAGCGTCTAGTTTTCCCACCTAGCACCTACTCCACCTGCTGTTTTGACCACCTGCTGTGGCTTCTCTGAGAGCACGAGAGAACAGCGGGACTGTAGACAGAAAATGAAGATTCCTACCACCCCACCCCCAGGAGCAACCCGTGCCCCCGCCGCACAGCCTCCCGGGTGCTAGATTTACAAGCTGCCTGCCTGACTGAGGTGTTAGCCAGCACCGGCCACTCCTGTCTGAATTCTTCCCTTTTCGCACATGTAACATGGAGTGGGGGCGGGATGGGTGCATCTGTGTGGACAGAGACAGTCTGTCAAGGCCACTGACAGAAACCCTATCTGGGACACCTGTGATTGAGGCTCCCAGCTCCCTGACAGGTGCCCGGGGAAAGCTGAACTGCAGTTGGCGGGCGTAAGGGACTTAGCCAGCGTCTGGACCTGACAGGCCTAGGACCACAGGAGTGGCTGTGGTCTGCTACAGGGAGGTGAGTCTGCCTGGGGGTTTGGCCCAGAGGCCCAAAACACAGTGAAATCTGTTGCCCTGCAAAAAGCAGAGGGTTTAGAATTCAAGGACCTGGGAGTCTGCATTCTTCCAACCTTCCTGGGTGACCTTGAGCTGTGTGTCTCCTTGAGGGTTATGCAGTCCAGCCCAGAAGACCCGATGAGAAGGTTCTCATGTTGAGGTATCATAATCTGCTGGGAAGACTTTAAAATGCAGATTCCCAGGCCCAACGCTAGAGACAATGAATAAGCAAATATAGGGTAGGTCTAGGAAGCCACATTTTAAAAAAATTCCAACTGAAGACCAGGGTTTGGGACAATCAGGACTGGATGATCTTCAAGACCCTGTTCAGCTCTTCCATTCTAGAGGTTTCCTCTTGTTGTGGGTGGGTGCTGATGATGTCTTCAGGGTTAGACAGCTGCCGTCAGCTGGCTCTGTGTAGCCCAAGCTGAACCCTTGGCCTGGCCAAGTCACTGCCTACCCCCTAGAGAGGCTGGGACCTGGGCCCCAGGCCCCGTGACTTTCTCAGTCATACAACAGCTGCTTTCCGGAGGGAAATCAAGAGGCTTAAATGACCTGAGTTTAGGCACAGCCAATGACAGTTCCTTGCAGATGGTGACCCAGGCCACGACATGAGTCTCAGTTCCCAAGACCAGCTTAGTCAAATGAAAGCAGCAAAGCGATTCAGAATCAGGCAACCTGGTTCCAGGCCTGATAACTCATCATCTTGATAGCCCTGGACAAATCCAAGGGTTGGACTAATCCAAGGTTTAGATAAATCCTTGGTTTCTCTGGGCCTCAGTTTCCTCAACTATAAAATAAGAGAGTTGGCCTGTATCTGAGTTGTCTTAACTAGGGGTACACATTCAAATCATTTGGAGAATTTCTCAAATTACATATTCTGGGTCCCTCCCAAATTCTGCTGAACACTTGGCCTACGTAGTATAAATACTTCTGAAACACTGTGTACAGGACTTTGGTTCACATCCCTGGCTAAGAACCACCAGAGCAGCCACTCTGTAACAATCAAACTGAACAGTACTATCTGCTCTGGAATTAAAGTGTCTGCCTGCAGTGCAGGAGACCTGGGTTCGATCCCTGGGTTGGGACGATCCCCTGGAGAAGGAAATGGCAACCCACTCCAGTATGCTTGCCTGGGGAATCCCATGGATGGAGGAGCCTGATAGGCTATAGTCCACGGGGTCGTAAAGAGTCGGACATGACTGAGAGACTTACTCACTCACTCACTCACTACCACAAGGGTCTCTCAGAGTCAAGGCCTTATGCCTCAAAAAAGTAGTCTAAAATTCCTTGCAGTTAGAACAGAAGGTACTTTGATACACTTACCACAAGCATCTATCTACTATGATTTCTATTATATTACTAATCCCCAGCTTATACCAGAAGTCATATGAAAATCACATTCTAAAATGCTATATATTATTTAGGTATTTTTATAGGATATGTTGCTACATCTCATTGATCTTAAGAAGTGTTTTTTCCCCACGTACAAACAGTTCTGAAATTGAGATGTATTTTCCAGTTGATGGAGTCTCACCGTTTAATCTGTAACGCTTTTTTTCATGTTGGTATCAAAAAACAGTGTTGTGTCTTACAACTGATGGCACCTTAGATTGGATGAAATATGGGATATAGAATATTTTTTATATGTCACAGTTAATATACAAAGAAACACACTTATTTTTTGCTTATCTACTACTCTAGAATGGAAGGTCCATGAGGGCAGGGGTTATTATCTGCTTTTTTTGTTGTTGTAGCCCCAGTGTCTCGTCCTAGACGCTATGTCTTTGATGACAGCTGCAGTATGAACAGACATTTCAGTAGAACATAACAGTGACTTTCATTCTAGCCAAACACGGATACTAGCACAGGAGAAGAGAAAAACACAGAAATATCTGTATCTAAATATCCAGGTCTTGTGAAAAGGGGTCAGCTCCAACCATGGGCTAGGTGAACACTAACAAGTCATTCAATCTAGAGGGAGAGGCAGTTGCCAAAAATATCCAACCCAAATAGAATGTTTTGTATTAACGTGGAGACAGATGCTCTGAGAGCATAAGGAAGGCAGCCGCCATGTGGAGAAGCCTGGTGGAATCAGGATTCAGCCCACAGGATGAGTTTTCCATGTGATGGAAGGAGATATAACCTCACAGAACCTTAGCCCAGGGACTGCTCCTTCTGGGCACTAGGCAAGGAAGACCAACGGTTACCTGTAAGTTCCGGTAATGGACGGCACTGCGACAGTGACTCATCTTCGCCATCTCTTCACTCGTGTAGAACAGCCCACACAGCTTGCAATAAAAGCCGGTCCTGGGCACCACGAACTCCACCCCTGCAGAAGGATGGGGGATGGACAGGTAGGCAGTTTAGGAAGGTGGAGGGAGGCCCCTGGGGTCTAGACAGCAGTCAGGGTGAAATAGGATCAATGCAATCCAGCCCTGGCTTGCTATTGGCTTGGGCTGGTTACCCAACTTCTCCAAAAGCCTCATTTTCCTCATTTACAAAACTGGCACGAAGGAAAACAGCATCAGCTTCATTCACAGGCAGCGTGATGGAGTGCTGGGCAATTACGTGCTTTGCAACTGTCTTCCAGAAGTAGGTTCAGGCTCTACTAACATCAGTCTGCTTCCTGGGAAAGGAGGAGTAAGGAGGTTTCTTACATTTCACTGGGTGGATTTCCTTTCTCCACACTGTATGTCTCTCTGCAGCTGCTGTGGCCAAGACTCTGGAAGAACACTCATTTTTGTTTGCTTATTTTACAATTATGTTCACTAAAAAGAATTTTTTAAAGATAAAAGTGAGGAAAAAATCACTCGGAGTCATTCCAATCAAAATATTTTCTTCCACACTATTTATATATAGAGCCCTTTGTGGGGTGGAACAGGACATTTTTAATGACACCCTAAGTATAATTCTGTTTCCTCCTTTTTCATGTAATGATCTATCATAAACATTTTCCCGTCTTTCTCCAGTCTTAAATCTTAGCCATTCGTTAGTAGCATTTTATTTATGATGTGTTAAATAGAAGTTCCAGAATTTGGGGAGCTCCTTTGATTCTGAGGAAAGGAAACAGTGGCCCAACAGCCAGAGAAATGACCACATCACAGCCCAGAGGATTCATCTTTGAAGGGGGACGGTGGCTGCTCCAGCCTACACCATGGTGTTTTGGGATCACGGTTCTCCTCTTGAGGACACAGCAGAGTGGAAAGAGCCCAGGTCTGAGAAGGGGCTAAGACCAGAGGCTAAGAATCTGTGCAGCCTGGGGAGAGCTGGCTGAATCCCTCCTGGGCCTTCTGATTGAGGCACCAGCTAGAAAGCAGGGCTGAGGACCGTGGAGATCAGGACACGCTGTGGAGCTAAAGGAGCGGGGCTGGCCACTCGGGACATGCAGACGTGCCACTCCTCACTCCCAGCCCTGCGCGCTTTCAGGCTGAGGCCGCTCCCTGTGTACTGACCCCTCAGCTGTGCTTTGGTGCTGTCCATATGGTGAGTTCTGCTGCGGATGGAGGGATGGTCAGAGAGCTGGCCTCACTGGGTGTCAGGGAAAGTGGGGCTGGGAGCCACACACGAGGCCAGGGCAGCCTCTTACAGAGAGGGGAACGGGCCAGGTCTCCACCAAGTCCCTGCGTGTGACCACAAGCCCAGGCCTTCCTTCACTTTCCTTCTTCCTGCCTCTAGAGACAGAGCTAAACGCACAGGAGACCCTGTCATAGAGAAGCAGCTTAGACTTCTAATTACAACCTTCCCCCAACACTCACCCCCCCCCTCCTCCCACCTCATTTCACAAAAGCCACTTATCAGCCTGGAAGGACGGGCCTGGAGGGAGCCTGGGAGGCCTGCCTGCAGCCTGCCTTGACAGATGGCTTGTGTGTGTGTGTGTGTGTTGATGGAGGGGAGTGGACTTGTGTGTGTGTGTGTGTGTGTGTGTGTGTGTTGATGGAGGGGAGGGACTGGTGTGTGTGTGTGTGTGTGTGTGTGTGTTGATAGAGGGGAGTGGACTGGCTGGCCGGTTCTAACTGCCACGTAGCAAGCCTGCCTGCAGTGCCCTCAGCGATCGCCAGTAAGTTCCTTGGGTGAGGGGCCCAGATGCCCTGCCGGAGGCCAAGCGGCCTCCCAACCTCACTGCAAAGGATGTGAATGTGCCGGCTTTGCCTGTGGGTGGCCGTCCCACCCCTCCACTGCCCCCAGGCCCTGGCTCCTGGCTGCTGCTAGCAAACCGAGCATTAAGCAAGGCCCGCCTTCCTCCTCTGTGCCTGCAAAATACTTCTCCCTTTTGCTGCTGCTCCACAGGGGGCAGAGGCCCCCACTGGCCAAGAGAAGAGCAACCAGAAAGGGGGAAGCACCACCCCCCACCCCCAAGGCCAAGGGAGCAGACGCAGGCAGGGGGTCAGAGCCTCTCCCTGAGTCCAGACCTTGTAGGGAGGGCCAACTGGGTAAAACCAAGAAGCAGCCTTGGGTTTTCTGTGCAGATCCCACGAGGCCTCCAGAATCCGCCATGTTTCCCAAGAGGGCTTCAAAGCCCTGTCCTGGGCGCCCCCAAAAGGGGTGCAGCTGCCTCAGAAATCACAGAACGTGACCCAGACCTGAGCTGGCAGCTGTGGCCCATTTCAGCCCCAGCAGCGGGCATGGCTACCATCTGTAGTGTCTGGGGTGAGATTTCACTTGAACAAAGGCTTCTACTGCCAAAAAACAAAAAAGTTGGAAGCCACAGTATACTGGAGAGAAAACAGAATTTGGAGTCAGACCTAGCTCTTTGACTCACACTGTGTGACCTCAGGTATGTGTGCTAACCTCTCTGAGATCAGTTTCCTTGTCTGTGAAACAGGAATAATAATACAATAAATTGTGTAATGGGGAAGCACATGCCATTTTGCCTAGGGCTCAAAAACATTAGTTCTTTATTAAACTGTTTATCAAAAAACAATAGCAGACCTGTGTGAGGCTTTTCTCTGCAGAAGCCTTCTGGCCCCCAGCCTTTCACCAGAGCTGCCTGGAGAACCCGAGCTCCATGGCTGGGCAGCAGCTCTCTTCCAGGCCCCCGCCAGCCTCCAGAGCTACTCAGGCAGTACCAGGTGGTCAAGAGACAGTGTTGAGGAGGAAAAAGCTGGGGCAAGATCCCCAAACGCCTGGGAACTCACCCTTGAGTAACCAGGAGTTGCCCGGGCACTTAGAATGCCAACACCGCCTCAGGACACCTCTGGAAGGTGAGGGCCCGGAGAAGCACAGCGTGAAGAAAACACAGCCCCAGACCCAGAGAGTTCTGTAGCAACCTGGTCCATTTTTCAGCCTCTATTAAGTACCGTAATTAAAGTAACATCTGCCTTCTAATAATAGCTCCTGCCACGGGTAATTACAGCCCTGTCATCCCAGCATAGCCTGTGATGGGTGGAGAGGGGGAGCTTGCGTTCTGTAGGCTTCCCTTTGGTTCTGGGAGGAGCTCAGGCCTTGGCAGGCTCACGCTGGCTGGGGTCACCCAGAGCTGGCTTGAACCCATGGAGCTGCCCTTCCCTACCCCCATGCCCAGCCCAGCCCCTAAGCAGCAGGACTTTGCCTCACCTCTCCTCCTCACTCTACCTCCCTGTGCTCCACAGGGACCAAGCCTGAGTTGTCCCGACTCCCTATAAAGTCTCTCTGCAGTAGTGATAAACCATGGAGGGTGACAGGTTATGCACCCCCAGTGAGAGAAAGCAGAGTAGGTCTCAAAAACTATTCCATAAATGAATAATGGTTTCTCTAGTGGTTCTGACAGTAAAGAATCTGCATGTAATGCAGGATACCCAGGTTCAATCCCTGGGTCAGGAAGATCCCCTGGAGAAGGGAATGGCTAACCACTCCAGTATCTTGCCTGGAGAATCCCATGGACAGAGGAGCCTGGCAGGCTACAGTCCATGGGATCGCAAAGTCAGACGTGACTGAGTGACTTTGAGAGACACAGAGAGAGAAAGAAACAAATAATATCAATAGACAACTCATAATAAGTACCTCCTACTCAAGAGACTGAGACCTTACCAGTCCTCATTCATCTAATCCTCAAAATAACCCTACCCAGTAGGCGACTACCACCATCCCGGATTTACAGATGAAGAAAGCCAGGGGGAGAGGTTAAATCTGCAGCTCCTTGTCCCCCAGCCAGCTGGGATTTGAACCCAAGGAGTCAGATTCCACACTCTGTGCTCTTAACCTCTGCACCAAAATTGCCTTTCCTTCCACTGTGCTGCCTGAATGGCAGGGCAGCCTGATCTCCAATTAGGATTCCCTCAGTTCTGACCTGAGTCTACTGTGTGCTTTCGGGCAATAAGGGGCTTCCTTGGTTCAGCGGTAAAGAACCCCCCTGCCAATGCAGGAGACTCAGGTTAGATCCCTGGATCAGGAAGATCCCCTGGAGAAGGAAATGGCAACCCACTCCAATATTCTTGCCTGGGAAATCCCATGGACAGAGGAGCCTGGCAGGCCATAGTCCATGGGGTCACAAAAGAATCAGACGCGACTTAGCAACTAAAAAACAAAAACAACTCTGGTAATAAGTCTCTGGGCTTCAGTTTCCTTACCTGGAAAATGCAGAAAAGTATCATATGTCCCTCACCCCCACTGAGATTAAAGAAACAATAGGTCTCAAAGCAAATCAGAGACTATCATCAAGCATAAAAGTACAGTCTGTAATAGCCCTAAACCAGAAAAACCCAAACGCTCATCAACAGCTGAATGAATAAACAAAATGTGATCTACCCAAACCACAGTGCAATACTCAGCGATAGACAGAAACCAATTATCCACACACCCAACAATTGGGATGAATCTCAGAATAACTGTTGAGTGAAATAAACCAGGCAACAAGAGTACATACTGTATGATTCCCTTTCTAGAAAATTCTAGAATGTAAACTAATATTTTGTGACAGGAAGGAGGGCAGTGGTTACCTGAGAACTGGGGTTGGGAGGGAGGGGTAACGAAGGAGTATCAGGAAATACAGGGGCGATGAGTATGTTCACTGTCTTGTTTGCAGTGATGGCTCAACGTGTATATGTGTCAAAATTCAGGTTTTATGTGTACTTCATTAACCTCAATTATACCTCAATAGAGCTGTTTTAAAAAATAAAATGAGCTACCATTTTCCTCCAATTGGTTGGTAAAGATTAAACACTGATAAGACCCAAAGCTGGTAAGGATGTGGAAAAACCATACTCTCCCGTGAGGTAGTGCTGAACACTGGTATAATCTTTCTGGATAGCAATTTAGTGGCAATTATGAAAATTTGAAATGCAAAGATACACGGACACCCTCCGCTCCCCTGGGCTAGCCTGCTATCCAACAGAAACTGGTTCACGCAAAGGTGGCAGCACGTGCGGAAGGCGGCAGGGAGCACAGGCAGCAAGAGCACGGTGCTAGGAGTCAGAGGGCCGTTCATTAGTTCTGTAACCCTGCATCTCACCCTAAATCCCCGGTGGCTCAGCGGTAAAGAAACGGCCTAAAATACAGGAGACATGGGTTCGATCCCTGGGGAAGGAAGATCCCCTGGAAGAGAAAATGGCAACCCACTATTTGTGCCTGGGAAATCCCATGGACAGAGGGGCCTGGCTGCAGCCCGTAGGGACGCAGTGCAAGAGTCAGACACGACGTAGTGACTAAACCACCACCATCTCATTTTTACCTGTAAAATAGGGCTGAAAATATTACCAACCCCACAGGTGTTTTCCGAGTTCAATGGTAAATGAAAAAAATAAAAGTCTAACTTTTATAGCATTTAAGTTAATAATTTTAATTTTTGATAAATAATGTTACTTTGTACTTTCTCACTTATATTATTCTTTTATTCTTGGCTGCTTAACATTTCTAACACTGGATATCTTACTTAATTTTATATTACAATCCTTAGAAGTAAATATGTAAGAGAAAGGCATTATTGACTTTAAAGATGGGAAAACAGGAATAAGTTTGTGAAATAGTATACCTGACAGGAAAAACATTTCCTGATAAGAAAAACAAGTCTGTTTGCTCTGGCTCCCAGGGCAATGCCATTCAAATATATAATACTTTTGAATGTAAGAATATATTCTGTAGAAATATGTGAAATGTTTGGTTATTGATCAGTGCTAAACTATGATGGAAATCATATTCCACCTAGTATTGTTGTCAATCTAATTTTTAATGGAAAAAAAATTAAAGACATTCTGAATGTTCACCAGTAGAGAGACCGATCGGTAATGTATGGTACAGCTTTTAAGATAAAATAGTCGCAGTAGTTAAGAAGAATGCATTTGATGTGAAGAGAGCTCTAAGATTCACTGTTAAGGTATAAAAGCAAACTGCATAACATTGGGTGTATAGTTTGATCCTGTTTTTGTGGGAGAAAAACTATCCATGAGTATGACTGTGGCCACCTTCGGAGAAGGGGAGAGACTGAAGAGAAGAAGAGAAACATTTAATGTTTACTTTATATGGGTTATAAATTTGTTGTAATCACACTTTTTATAATAAGACATAAATTATAAAGTAGCAGAATTTATTCTTAATTTCTGCCTGTGTGTGTCATACAGATTCCAAGTTCCTGGATGCCAAGAGACTTGTGTCCCATTTCTCAGTGCCCCTGCCCCGAGTGCTTCATGCAGCGCCACAATATCCAGGAAGGGCTGCTGACTGTCTGGCACCTCTTTCCTGAAACGCAGCCTTTGCAAGTATTTTCCAGAACCCAGGGTCTTCTTGCAATCATCTTAGTTCATTCTAAGGTCAGTACCTATTTCCTTTTTTTTTTTAATTTTTGTCCTGGGGCATGCTGGATGCTATGTAGTAAACTCCTTCTTCTTCTTCTTTTTTTTTTTTTAAAAAAGGAAGTTTGCTCTTTGCAACTGACTAAATGGCACATCAGGACAGAAAAAAAAAATTAGGGATTTTTATACAGCAGATGAAAAGGAAAAAAGAAAACTTAATGGAAAGTGTGAGCCTCATGCTGACTCATGACTCCTTTGGGGCCCATCGACTTGTTAATGAAGGACCTGCCACGCTGTGCTTAGTCGTGTCATGGGCTATAGTGCCATGCTCCTCTGTCCATGGAGATTCTCCGGTGAGAATACTGAAGTGGGTAGCCTATCCCTTCTCCAGGGGATCTTCCCAACCCAGGGATTGAACCCAAGTCTCCGACGTTGCAGGTGCATTCTTTACCAGCTGAGCCATCAGCTCATAAATACTGGAGTGGGTGGGTAGCCTGTCCCTTCTCCAGGGGAACTTCTCGACCTAGGAATTGAATTGGGGTCTCCTGCGTTGTAGGTGGATTTTTACGAGCTGAGCTCCCAGGGAAGCTGAAGGACCTGATGTAACTGGAAAAAAAATTCCTGGTTATGACTTGTCTGAGGACATGCAGTCACCAACATGGGAAGGACAGGGACCCAGGGACCCCTCTATCAACTACAGAGTGCATTCTCAGTTGCTCCGTCATGTCCAACTCTTTACAGCCCCATGGACTGTCCATGGGAATTTTCTGTCAAGAATACTGGAGCGGGTTGCCATTTCCTCCTCCAGGGGATCTTCCTGATCTAGAGATTGAACCCATGTCTCCTGTGTTCCCTGCATTGGCTGGTGGATTCTTTCACCTCTGAGCCACCTGGGAAGTCCCCTAAACACAGTCTATTCAGTATCATTGCCTCAGAGAAGCTAGTCCCTCAAAGGGGGGGGTGGGGGGTGGGAGGAAAGGAGCGTTGTTTGGAGAAGCGCTGGGGCCAGGAGGGCATTTCTGTTGACTCTGTGGCGGCTGGTGGGTCGCCACTACCCGGGCTGAATATGGGCTGTGCGGTTAGGAATGAAACATTTCCTGACAGGAAAAACAAGTCTCTTTGCTCTGGCTCCTAGGGCAGTGCCGTTTAAAGTCTGGCCCCATGAGCTATCTTGGTCTACTATGGGAGACTGAAATTGCAAGAAACTTTAAAGCTGCAGGTTAATCTGGGTGATTGCATCAGACATTAATACTACAACAAAATGACAAACAGCCTTCTCAAGCTCTTAGACATTATTACAGAACTCTTGTCCCCTGGAACTGAATTCTCAGGAAGGACTGAGTATCTCACCCACCTAGAGGAATGCTAAGTTCATGAACACATCCTCTGGTTCCCAGGAAGGCAAAGAAACGGGCTGTTTCAGCTCCACTTCAGCATCTTCCAGTGACCTCACGTCCAGAGATTTCATTTCTGAGTACCTGGAGTTTTCTGCAAAACATGAGCCGGGACAGAATACCAATGAAACACAACCTGCCTCCAAGAATCCCTGAAATTCTGTTCCTTCCACTGTGTGGTGGGAAATGGTTCTGGGGCTGCTTAATAACATGAGACTAGGGCCAGGGCTGCTAATTAGAACCAAAGTGCTAGAATAAAGAGCTTTTACGGCTGCCAAAAGAACGCCACACACAAGAAAACTTGGCCCATCTTTGCATGGGCTCTGTGGGGGATGGACCTCTGATGCCTTCAGTTGGAATGATCCACCCCCGTGCCCTCGATTCAGTATCACTCCATTTCTGCGGGCAGAAGAATCACTGAAGTGCAAAAATTGTGCTGACATGCACAGGAGCACCGAGGCGGGCAGAAGAGGCACTGTCATTCTCACCCTAACTATCGAGCAGTGTTATTAAATATGAACTCCAAACACTGGGGAAACTAATGAGCCATGAACATCAGTGCATGTCAAGACCTATACAACAACACAGAGGAGGTTCAATCCGAGCAAGGTGAACGGCACTCGCTCCTCCTTTATTCTTGCCTTCTCTAGACACAGCCCAGGCCTCCGCACTGCTCTAGCAACAAGGCAGCTCATGGTAGAGTTTCCATGGAGGCTCAGATCCACACAGGTGAAAAGGAGCTCAGGTCAGCTTGACATGGAGGGAAGCCCAGACCACCCGCTCACCAACCAGTTTGTGCCAACCACAGAGCACTGAGTTGAAATATTTATTTTTAAGCCCTTCCTCTCTATTTTCTGCCCTGAACTCATCCCCACTTCCTTCAAACTCTGGAATGCCACAGGCTTTCTGCAAAATGAATTTCTAGCTATTTTCATTGGGAGAGCATGGAGGGCCACACCTCCCCCCACAGCTCTTGCTGGATCTTAGTTTCCACTTGGCAGAAGGACCGGGCTTAGCCTATTTTAAACTCTGTCTTCATGATGTCATAGTGCCAGGCACAGACACAACATCATCTCCAATGGAGGTGGAGGAGATCCCAAGATAAGTCTGGTTTCACCATCAGACCCTGGAGAAAAGTGGGTCTGAGGTGGTGAGAAGGGAAACCAGCCAGGCCCCTTAGTGAGCCCATCATTCTGCTCTCTGCCCATTTCTTTCTCTCCTTTCTTGCCCTCTGGAGCTCTGCCCCCTCACTCAGGCCTCACAGAAGTAACGGCCTGGGTGGTCCTCTGTGGCTCAGGCAGGAAAGGCTGCTTGCTGATCCCAGGAACCAAAGCTCCTTTGATAACCCCAAACACTTGCTAATTTAGTTGTCAGAGTTCATCTGGGCTCCTGTCAAGGCAAAGAAGTACGTCCCATCTGAGTCTGCTTTTCAGAAAATATGTGGTCTCCTATCCAACGTCCCCTACCTAAAAGCTAAGAGCTAACCACTGCCTCAAAGCTCTAGCAGTTTAACCAGGCTTTTCAGCTTGCCTTCTGCACCAGTTTTCACGCCGGCTGGACCCTGACTTCTGTTGGTTCCAGCCTGCACTTGCCCACACACTGCTCCAGGGAAGCAGTGGTCAGATCAAGCCAACCACACAGAGAAAAAGGGAGGAAAAAGGGAGGTAGTTACCGGGGGTCGATGCTCCTTGGCAAGCCTCGCTTTGGAGGTCAGTTTCAGTGGGGGGGCTGGCTTTCTCCTCCAGGCCGCTGCCTTCACCAGTCCCATCTTCGGGGGTCCCCCTGGCCTTGCAGTCATCGAGAAACGGGCCGGGCTGCCAGGCCCTCTCCTCTGCTGGCTTGGGGGAAGACATTTGCAGAAGTGGAGGGGTCAGACGAACATCTGAGCTCTCTCCTCCCTTTGCGGGCTTCTCGTAGCAATCTGAGCCCTCCAGGGAGAGGCCTGTCTCGCATTCAGCTGGCTTCCGCTCAGCATCCAGATTTAGGCCAGGCATCTCCACGTCCATGTCACTGGGACAGCCCATGAAGCAGAAGGCAGTTCTTCAGGCGACTTGAGGCTGATTTCCGCAGCCCCATTCCCGATGGTCTTGACTCCCTCCTTGGCGAAACCTTTGTTAAAGTCCAAGTCTAAGGTAGTCGTCCCACAGGGACATACTTCTGCACAGATTTTGTCCTTCTGGTCTATGGGCACAATCTCCTCTAGTTCTGGGATGTCTGGTTCCATGATAAAATCTTCTTCCTCCCCTACCTCATCCACTGTCACCAGCTCCTCCATGTTCGTGGGGTACCAGCTCTCACCCTCAGCCTCACTTCCACTCTCCGAATCCTGCTCCTGAATAAAAATGCAGATGGAGGTCAGAGGGTGGCTGAGGCCTGGTTCTTAGTATTTAATGAGAAGAGGGTGCAAATCTTGACCACGGAATCCCTCAAACCGAAAGATGCTGCACAATCTTACTGCTTATTAGGACCTGTAAACCATTCAATCTCTCATCACTGATTCGTCCCTAGGATGGGCCTCAAAACAGCACAGGAGGTGGAGTAAGCCCTTCATGTTTAACCCATCAAGTGGCACAAAGAATCTCAACTCCTGGTACATAACAGGTGTTCAATAAAAAGATTGGGGTTTTTTGTTTTGTTTTCAGCTGTGGGTAGCTTACATTTTTATTTGGTATTATGGCTTGGAGGTGCTTCTGTATCATAGAATCTCCATCTCTACCATAACTGTTAATGCCCATGTAGGATTCCAGTCAAAGTTATTTAGCCTACTTCCTATTGTGAAGCACTCTATGGTGGTGCTTAGCCGCTCAGTTGTGTCTGACTCTTTGCGACCCCATGGACTATAGCCAATGGGATTTTCCAGGCAATAATACTGGAGTGGGTAGCCATTCCCTTCTCCAGAGGATCTTTCTGACCCAGGGATCAAACCCTGGGTCTCCTGCATCGCAGACAGATTCTTTAACATCTGAGCCAAGCTCCACATACTTCCTATTAATGGATAATCATCTCTGCTCATCTTTTTATGATTAATTTCTAGAAACTTTATTTTTTAAGTTTTGAGATAGTTTTTGAATGAATGAGTAAGTTATAAGCTCTAAACACATCAACTTGCTTGCAGGGCATGACTAAATGTAACTGCAGTGAAGCCCTTACAAGGTTCCTCCAAACACCCTCTCCCAGCAAGGGTGCAACCCTCCACAGCCACAGCTCACACTTGGCTCCTCCCGAGACTTTTCTCTCATGTCCCCGGCAGCCCAGGGGCCCGGCAGCCAGATTTAGAAGATCAGCTTCCAGCCAGCGATACTCATCTCCCTGCCTCTTCTGACTGGAAAGGCATGAAGCTGGACACACTCCAAGAACATTTCTTTTTGCTGTGGCAGCCCCAGCCCTGTGACTGGGTTTTTCATTTTAATTAAGTAAAATAATCTTTCTGAGCATAGTAGATGTTTGGTTAATCCCAGCGTCAGGGGCTACTGAGGTCAGGGCCCCAGCCTTGAGTACCCAAAGCCCCCTTCTGTCTGCAGCCCCTCCCCAGGACCTGCCTATTTTGGGAGTCTGGCTCTGTAGCCTAGAGTCTTTTGCAGGCACATGCTTTCTCTTATGAGCACAGCCAAGTTACTGAAGACAGAGACAGAGCCCAAGCAGGTGGTAAAGATCTCTTCAATAAAGCCTGTGCAAAGATCCCAGGTGAAGCCATTACTCCAGAAAGTGCTGGCTTCATTCATGGACCCACTGCTGGGGTCTCAAACACATGCCATGCAGCAAGCAGGTCATCCCCCGGCAGCACGGGAAGCCCTATGACTTGGGGAGGCCTGTGACTTGGTGTCCCAGAGCCGTTATGCCGATGTGGCTACACTGCCAGCATCTGGCACAAACTTTACCTTTCTTGCCCTTCTGTTTTCTGTATCGGAGGATTCTGTTTCCTTCTCTTGTCTGCCCACTGATGGGGGACTCTCTTCCATGCTATCCTGTTCCTCTTTTCCAGCCTTAGCAAAGGAAGCACAGAACAAACCAAATCAATAGTGAACAGTGACAGAGGGCACACCAGGAGAAAAAGAACATTATTGAGAAAGCTAATGATGCCAGATGCATTTCACACACATCACTTCCTTTATCCTCAGAAAATCCCGTGGAGGCAGGTGCTGTTATGTCTTCTTTTTACAGATGGAGACACTGAGGCTCAGAGAGGTTAAGTCACTTGCTCGAGGTCACACAGACAAATGGAGGCAGAGAGATGTTTCACTAATATTTTCCCTGAGGACTTTAGGGAGACAGAAATCCCTGGCAAATTGGATACTTTTTGCAGCCATGATATCTGTAGACAGGGTGAATAAAGGGGACAAGGGGAATCTGACCCTGGGGTTCATAACCATCATGGTGACATCTCACCAACAGATCTGTATTAGCCATAAAAAAATGCCTTCCAGGCCACTTAGGGTTAGGAAGGGTGTTGTCATCCAATCAGGGCCCTGTCACCTCACTTTTGACTTATTTCTGTCCTAGAGTTACTGCCCCAGCTAGCAATCCTTTCCTACCTTCCTTCCTCCCATCCCTTCCCTCAGATTAAGTCCCTCATGCTAGCACTCATGTCTGGGATAGTGAACAACTGAAGCAGGTGTTTGCTTTGAGAATTAGGGTCTCTGACCTGCCTTTAAAACAGGGGTCAGCCAACTCCCATCCTCAAGCCAAATCTGACCCAGGGCTTCTTTTCTGTGCAGTCTGTGAACTAACAATGCTTCTCACATCTCTAAACAGTTGCATGCTAAATGATGATACAAGTACCTACATAATATCTTCAATTTAGCCTATTTGCCCACATGGCCGAAAATAATTACTCTCTGTTTTTTTGTAGATAATGTTTGCCAACCCCCATTTTAGAAGCTTGAGGAGGATATTCTCCATGACTTAAACTTTGGCCACCAAACCAATGAGTGTTCCCGGATGTTCTTGGGAGCAAGCTGCATTTTCTCGACAACCCTGGCTGAGGTTGGCTCTAAGTAAACCACTCTCACTCTGATTTCTCACGAGCAGACACACCTCTCTTTGCTGACAAGGAGCCAGCCTGGCTGGGAGCTCAGGGCTGACGGGTTTAATAGATATGACCGGACAGGGAAAGACAGTTGAAATCCTCAAGTCTTTGCTCTTTCCAGTGTTTGCAGTGTTTGCTCTAGCTTTCTGAGCTGACCTGAGCTCAAAGCAGCTCCAAATGCCTTTTTAGCCCTCAGAACCCAGAGCTTCTACCAACAGGGGGCCACTTTTCTTTATTTTCTGTCTTTCTGAATAAATTACCCACCGCCCTCCCTTGTAAAAATAAACAGCCCATACCCTTCCCAGGCAGTTCCTGCAGCCACACATCCAAATCAACACAGTAAAGAGACTCCCTCCAGTTCTAGCTGGGAGAGGCAAGGACAACCCGGCCTCTGAAAACCCCTTGATAGAAGGACCCCCTGCCCTTCATCCCTGCAGGCAAAGGCGACACCACGGTGCCTTTCAGGGCATCCCTAGACCTGGGACCATTTCCAGGTGACAGCAGCTTATGGGGAACAGACAAAGGCAATCAGTGCACTCACACCCCACCCCATCCCCACCCACCAGCTCAGGGAGCAAAGTATTAGGTCCTGACTATTGCAGGCAGTGCTGTCACCACAGGGCTGGGGTCACTGCTAAACCACCTACTAACTGGTCTCCCCCTTCTGCTCGGCAGCCTCCTCCCAAGTGTATTCTCCCCAAGGTCCTTGGGAATGATGATTCCAAAATGTAAAAACAATTATATCCTCCCTGCACCTTCCTGTCTGAATGCTTCATTTCCTTCCCCTAGAACTTAGGATAAAGACAGAACTCGGCTCTGCACGATGCAGGCCCTCATTGACACATCGGCCTCACCTCCCACCACTCTATCCCTGGCTCTCTCTGCTCCAGCAACACTGGTCTGCAGCCACAGGGCCTTTGCACATGATATCTCCTCTGTCTGTTCTCCTTCCTTTTGACCCAGTAAATACCCACCATTCCTTTCAAACTCAACAGGCACATCCTGACCCAGGAAAGCCTCTGGTTTGTTAAAGGCACTGCCTCCTCCACCTCCTTAACACTTAATACTCATACTCATCTGTTCAGTAAAGGATTATTAGATGAGCATGTTTTTCATGAGATCATGAGCTCCGTGCAATCAAGCGTCATTTTAGCTTTGACTCACAGCTGCAGCCCTACTGCTAGACGCTCCACAAATACGAGCACGGAGACTGGTAGGAGAGGGTGAAGTGAGTAACAAGTGCACGCCTGCCACCCAGCATGGAAGGCTCTCTCTCTAGGCTTTGAACTGAGCATGCGTTCTTTAGATATTTCTCTCTCCTGTGGATTATTTATACTGGGGGCCGTATTCTGGGGACCCCTGGGGCTCCACCTGACCTACAGACCTGTTTCGTTTTACACAGTTTCTAAAACATGGGAAATTTCATACAGGTGTCTGCATCTAGACCTTGGTCTTGCTCTAAGATAAGGGAAATCAGACACAGGGTGCGTATGTCTGCAACGGCAGCCACAGAGTGGACCTGAGCAGTGGCTGACCCCATGCACAGGCATTTCCTCCCTGATCCGCCACAGTCCCAGCTCTTCTCTCTGGCTTCAGTCACGCTGCCTGGTCTGTGCCACCCGTCTGGTTTCCCTGCTCTAGGCATCTGGGTCTGTAAACCTTGGTGCCTCTGCCAGGAAAAGTGGAGGAGAGCCTCTTTCCCATGTTGTCCTATTTACTGCCTGGTCTTCTTTTTCTTCTGGTCTCATGGTCAGGCCAGAGCCTCATGTCTGGCTGTGGCCTCCCACAAACACTGAGCAGTGCATACGATGGCTTTGTCAGCACGGGCACTCCCTCCAGACTCTCCCAGGGTTTCCCATGAGCACAATCTTGTTAAAAGTCTTACGGCAGCCTTGTGATCACACCCATTTCACAAAGGAGAAAACTGAGGCCAAAAAGAACAGGGTGTGACCTAGTTCTCAGAAGCCAGGCTTCTGCCTCCGGAGTCTGGACTCAAGCATTCATTCCTTTTACAAATACTTATTGAACGCCCACTCTGTGCCAAATCCTAATCCAGGAATTGTGGGGGGTGGGGGGACTGGCAGTGACACAAATTCCTGCCCTCATTGTGGAGATTGTGACAATGAATAAAGACACAGAAGCTGAGGAGGGAGCCATGTGGACGTCAGCAGGGGAGGGGCCCCCAGGCAGGGGAATGCCCTGCGGTGGGCATTTTCATATCGTAAGCAAGGCGGGGACCCTGTCCTTAGCCTTCACTCCCCAAGTTCTGTTGCTGCCTGTTCTCTGGCTCCGGGGGCACCCCTGTAGGTTCTAGGCTGTTCTCAAGATGATGATGAGAGTTTAACATCAGTGGGTCACAAGGAGGACTGAAGTCCTGCAGCAGATGGTGAGCCCTGGATGAGGCATTTGGATGGAAGGTGCCAGCCAACTGCTGAGCGTTTTTATTCCAATGGAAGGAAACACAATGTCTGGAGAAACACACCAAGCCCTGGGCACCCAGTATAATTTAGTGGGTGGTGGTGGCTTCTCCTTTACCACCTCTCATCAAAGCCCAACACTGGTGGATGCTTTTGGCAGGAGAAAGGACGGAGCAGACCAAAGGTCTAATCTACCCTGGCAGAGTGTGTGGGTGCAAACACCTCAGGGCCGCTCCACCCTGGACAAACAGACAAAATCCAACAGAAGGCCTCTGCATCAAGTCCTTGCCGAACTTCCAGTAAAGGCAGGAGGGTGCCGTGGGACTGGAGCCAGATCACCTGGGTGTCATTCCAGTTCCACCATTTCCTGACCCTGTGTCCTTGGGCAACTAACTTAAGCTCTCTGGGCCTCAGCTGCCTCATCCACAGTAATGATAGTGTTATTACTAGTATTTCTTTGTAGGGTTGCTGTGAGGATTAAATGAGTTGAGACAACATGGTTAGCACAGTGCCTGGCACAGAGTACACATTCAGTAAGCATTTCATTCATTCCATAAATGTTCATTATCTTTATTAGTCTTCTCCCCTGGGACCTGCCTCTCCTTACCTGGGGGAAAGGGATTCCATTCTCACCTCATTCTCTGCCATCCTTTCTTTTCTGTCATCAGCTCCTTCTTGGTCTCGATCAGGTCTCTTGGCTCTGCTTTTCTCACTCTGTTTGGACTTGGTGCCCTTGGGCTCCAGTCCGTCTTCCCTGCCCGAGTCGTCGGTGTGGGGGTGCCTGCCTTCTCGCAGCCTGGCCTCATCTTTCCTCCTGGACCTCCCCGGGGCATCCTGCTGCGGCTTCAGGTACTTGTCCGATTTGCCCTTGGACTCTTTCCGGTGGTAGCCGTCTTCTCGGCTTTTGTAGCCCGATGCGGAATGGAGCGGGTTGGGGGACCCAGACCTCGGGTGCTTTTCTCTGTAGCCCCTCCCCGCTTCCAGTCGCTCCTCTAACTCGTCTTTGTCTAATTGCCGGGGGTAGTGCTTGCGATCATGCGCCCACGAGTCCGTCCTATCCCTCTTGTCCTCCCCGTTCTCCCTCCAGGGCGCTGGGCCTCGCTCTTCCTCCCTCCTGGTGTAGGGAGAGTGCTCCCAGGAGTCCCGGCCATTGCCCCAGTCGGCCCGGGAGGGGCCTGGGGGGCTGTGAGAAGAACTGCAGGAGGTGAAGCTCGGAGTGTGGGACCTCGGGGACAGCGACCGGCTCACTGGACTTCGAGATCGCGGCCTTTCTGGGGCGTACCTGTGAGGGGGTGGCAAAGGAGCCGCTTTAGAATCTGTGGCACCCACAGGTCCCCCCACCCCGGCCGATACACCCCATCTCTGCCACAGAGCCACGGAGCACGTGACCCCACCCGGCCATGTGCTCTCACCACCACTGTGCAGAGCGCCCAGAGTGGTCCAGGAGCAAGCTCTGCCTCCCCACCGCCCTCAGGGAGGGATTTTCCCTGGGCGCAGTGCTGGCTGCCCTCTGCTCCTTTCCTCATAATGCTCCTGGGAATGGGGATGAAGAATTGGGCTGGTTTGGCTCAGCCACATCTCCTCTTGGAAATGAGCTACACTCAGGGAGCGGAGACTGTCCCAGGGAGGGGAGTGGAGTTTGGGGTCCAGCAAAGTTGCTCTGGTCCAGTCCGGTGTGAGAGGCTGCCTAACCTTGGGTTCAGTCAGCCGACCTCTTGACTAGGAAGCTGAAGTCCCCCCTACACCTAGCCTCCACCGAAGTAAAGGCCGCCTCTTGGCCTCCACTTTTCTAGGAAGGCATTTGGGGTTGGAAAGAGTCCTTAGAGCTCTGACCTGCTCATGTATCAGATGATGAAACAGAAATCCAGAAAAGGACCTGAGCCTATCTAGGGCTCAGAGCAAGACTTCCTGGTCACCTGCCCTCGGGACTCTACCACAGAACTGCAGGGGCATGCTGCAGCTTCACATGTGTCTTTAAAACCTCAAACAGCCACAATACTTGAAACAAACAAAAATCCCAACCCTGAACAGCTGCAAACAAAGACAGACACAAACACACACATATACACACACGGTTGTTATTAAACAGGTCAGTTGAGTCGTCCACCCAATATTCTAAAAGGATGGGGAACTTCCACTTGGTTTCCAAATACAGGAAAACTGTATTTGATACACTCTGACCAGGGGACAAGAGATGTGGCTCCCTGGGACCAGCTTTGACCTCCTCTGGGGATACAGCCTGGGCTGGGCCCTCTGCAGCAAGGTTAGAGCGCCACCTGTGGCAGCTCTGGGTAAAAACCACAGAACGAGCAGGCCAGCTGGCGCTCCTGTTGTTCTGCACAGTGGCCTCCGCAGAGACCGTCTTCACTCGCAGGGTGGTGACAGGGGTGAACTCACAGCCTCATCCTGGCAGAATCACAGCTTCAGTTGGGAGAAATGAGTCGGAAAACTGAATGCACTCAGTGTTGAGTGAGTGACCGGTCAAGTCACAGACATTTCTGCAGCTACATTCAGCTCAAGAAAAATCAGAAGACATACACATACACACACCACACTCAGAGCCCACATACTCCCACACCACACATATCACACAAACACACACACACACCCCATAGATATACCACATGTACAACACACATGCACCCACACCACACACACACAACACACACCAGACACCACACAAAACACTCCACACACATCACACACATACAACACAATACAACCATATAAAAGACAAAATACACACACTGCATATAACCATACATACATACAACATACCACATACACAATACAACCACACAACACACAGGGAACACAACACACACACCACACACACTCTCGGGCCGTTTTAGCAGAGTGTACCCTTGCCCCTAAGGGTCATATATCAGCAGACCCTCTCCTATATGCCTTTACAACAAAGGAGGAGCAGCTGAGAGGAAGCTGAGCATCTTGAATTTTTCTGAGGTTTAACCTGAGCACTCGACTGGACTCGCGTATTCCATCGGACACAAAGAAGTGTAATGCCCAGAAAAAGCTGATGGATGGGATGCAGCAAGGGCAGGGCACAGAATCACTCAAGTACCCCAAGAAAGGGGAGGATGTTCCAGTGACCCAGAATCTGCCCTGAGACCAAGGCCGGGCCTCACCTTTCTGCTTCCCGGAACATGTCCCTCTCCCTCTGGGAATGGATGTCCTGGATGATGGCGGCCACGGTCTTCCCAGGTTTCTAGGCAAAGTCAGAGGGTCACTGTCAGACCTGAGAAGGCCTTGCAAACACCACAGGGAAGGAGCTAGGACTTGGGTTCATTGCCCCATCCACCAAAGCGGGGAAAGAGCCTTCTTAGGGGGAGAGAGTTTAATCCAGAGGATGAGAAGTATGCGCATAATGCTGACAGTGCGGGGCTGAGTAGTCCAGGGCACAGGGCATCCATTAAGCTGGGAAGGAAGAAGTCTGAGGCTTACTATCCAGGTGCGGGCAGAAAGCAGCATTTGTTACTACCCACCTCCCTCCAAAATAAAAGAAAATATCTAATATATGAAAGGAACAAAAGGAAAGAGGGAGGAAGGGAAAGAGGAGGGGGAGAGGTGTTACAACTTGGAAAGAGACTTGAAGACCAGAGAATGCAGCCCCCACATTTTACATCGGAGGAAACTGAGACCTAGAGACATCAAGGCAGAGTTCTGCCTGGCTCAGCTCCAGTCACCAGCCACGCTGCATTCTAGGGTGACCTCTGGAGTTGTGTTGGGTTAAGGAACACATTTACAGAGATGGTTAGGACTTGACAAGCGGCATTTTAACTCCAAGGTCCTTTCCACGCCCCCACGCTTCCAGCAGCTCCTGACTACAGCATGGTTCTTTTAGTGGGTCATTTAGTGCTAAGTGGGAATCTGCAAGGTGGGCAGTGCAGGCTGTGAGCCAGGTTTCACAGTTGAGGATACAAGCACCCAAGGCTCCACCCTTCCAGAAGTCACCATATGGTGACTGTGCCAGGACAGGACCAACCCCAGCCCCCAAATCCCAACCAAAGCCCTTTCCTAAAGCTAGAGTGGACAAATAAGAAAACAATAAAAATAAATGGTTAAAAATGAAATTCAGGAGCACAGAAGGATGGAAGCGTTTTGCAAAGGACTACACAGAATTCGTCCATTCAATTAAAATGGATGGAGCAGGGTAAATTTATGCTTTGTGATTTATATCCCCAAAATTGTTGTTGTTCAGTCGCTAAGTCATGTCCAACTTTTTGCAGCCCCACGGACTGCATTACCTCAGCCTCCCCTGTCCTCCACTATCTCCTGGAGTTTGCTCAAATTCACGTCCACTGAATTGCAGATGCTATCTAACCGTCTCATCCTCTGCCATCTCTATAATACTGATGTTTAAAAAAGACTTAAAAGCCCTCAGTCTATAATGTCATTTTTGACAAAGAATTTTCTTAGGAAATGTAATTAACTGTTCTTTAAATCCTTATTTTTTTCCCCCTATACATTGGGTTGGCCAAAAAGTGTGTTTAAACGCAAATAAACTTTTTGGCCAACCCAACAATTAACGTGAAATCTTAGAGCCTATATGGATGTCAGGTATCATCAAACACCTCATCTTATAGGTGTGAGACCCAGGGCCAAAGAGATGAAGTCAGCTCCATGATGAGCTGGATGCGTAGCCACTGATCTGTGTTACTGCTGCCATTGAGAGTTGTGCTGAGGAATAATAAAGGGAGGAGAGACTTAAGGAGGGAGGAGCCTCCTGTGGTTTCAGAGGAGAGGTCAGAGCTAGGACTTAGGGAAGGGATGTAAAATGGCATTGAAACATGTATAGAATTGCCAGTCTAGGTTCAATGCAGGATACAGGATGCTTGGGGCTGGTGCACTGGGATGACCCAGAGAGATGGTATAAGGAGGGAGGAGGGAGGGGGATTCAGGATTGGGAACACGTGTACACCCGTGGCGGATTCATGTTGATGTATGGCAAAACCAATACAGTATTGTAAAGTAAAATAAAGTTAAAAAAGAAGAAAGTTTCTTAATAATAATAATAAAAAAAAGTTCAAGCCAGGGAAGGATCACTTGTCAACTTGAAACACAAGAGAAGAGAAGAGAAGTCAGTGATCGCCACCACTGTGGCTATGAAGGAGGAGGGGGAGGTCAAAAGCCAGACCATTCCTATTCAATCAAACGCTCAGGAACTAGCACAGGTCAGCATACCCACCTGAGAGCAGGCCTCGCTGTTTTGGCAAATGATCCCTTTCATCTGACCATAGCTATAAAGGTGGCCCCTCTATAAGCCTATGGAAGTGTCACCTATGAGTAAGCAGATCACTCAGCCCCCTGCAGAGGCAACTAGCACCCTAACTGCTTAGACTGGACCAGAAGCCGGCAACCCAAGGCCAAGCAAGGGAAGGAGCTGGGGCTGTGGGCCTGCATGGAGAAGAAGGCTCCGCCAGGGTGCCCCCTTCCATCCCACTGCAGACACCTGTCCTCTTGCCTGGGTTGTTGGTAAAACAAGGTTGATCTGAACCCACTGAGTGGCCTTCTTCCTGCCTGCCCCCCTCTTGGACCACAAAGTGAAAGATGCCTCCTGCATCATCACAGGAGAGGCCAGCCTGGGATGGTTGGTCCTTAGGAGACCCGCAGCATCACTGCCTCCACGTGGGCCAGCCTGGGAAAGCCCATGAGAGCCATCAAGACCAAGAGCAGGGACATGGGACAAGATCTGCTGGCACCAGGCAGGCCCAAATCTGTCCTCGCCCTGCTAAGCTGGAACAGCCCAAGGTTAATGACTGTGCCCCCACACCAGGTGAAATGTACCATGGCAACTTTTCACAGCATCCAAATTCCCTGAGGGGCCTGGATCAGGGACTTTCTGTAGCAAAAAGAGTCCCCAGGGTCCCCAACACCTTTCTTCTGCCTTCTGGAACCTCAGGTCCTCGTGATTGTCCCTCCAGTCTGGACCCAGAAAAGCCTGGGGTAAGAGGAGGGGCCTGGTCAGGGAGCAGCTGAGGTTCTATAGGTTACCCAGGGCAGCATCGGGGTGTGCTTGAGACCCTCAGGGAGGGGCAGGTCAGGCCAGTGGCACAGCCAGAGGCATTCGAGGAGCTCTCGGACCCTACTGACCTCCAGCATCACAGACAACAGCCCCTCGGGCCCTCCTCTCTCTGGGTGCCTTGCTGATGATGGGGCAGAGCTGGCCAGGCAGGCACCAGAGATAAAAGCATCCTCAATGGCCCAATGCAATCCCCTGGGGGTCAGAGAGGTGCTTCTAGAGTTCTCTGGGGGTTAGAAGAGCCTCTTCTGGGCTTAAATATATCCTTGTCCTTATTTTCTCCACCACAGAACAGCTTCGCGAGGCAATCGTCAGCCCAGCGCCCCCTGAATTTGCTTTTATTCAGGTGGCATGGCTGGGTGAAGCAGGGAATGGGCCTGTTGACCAGCAGTAGCACTGGGCCCCTCATAGAACGATGGTTTCATGGCACGATGACTGGCTGGAGAGATGGAGGGATGGCTTGCAGAGAAAGGCCACAACAATCTGCAAACACCATATGCTGGAGATGGCGGTCGCAGGCACTGTGACTCCCTGCTCCAAGGACTGGAGGTCAGTTCCTCTATTTTAAGTGATAATACCAAACTATTGGCACTCTCTGGCCCAAACACCCTGCCAGCTGCCATCTGAGAAGGAGTCAGAAGTGGCCAAAGGCTTTCAAATAACAGAATCAACTTTTCACAACTCTAAGAAAATCCTCTCTCAACCTTCCTCTTTAGGCCTGGCCTCATTATCTTGTGGTTAAAGGTATAAAGGAAGCAGGTAAAAGAAAGCCATAATCACTGCAGGGGAGTGGGAAAAGAAGAGGATGGAGTAGGTGTGTGATGAGGTTTGGATATACCTTTTTATTGTAGAATACTTCAAACACACACAGAAGTGGACAGGATGGTATATTAACACACACCCCCCAACGTGAATCCATTTCCACCGTCAGCCAGCCGCCAGCGGACCCTTTACAATGCTCTCTGTCAACACATCTTGCTGCTTTAAGGCAAGAGTGAGATTTCTTGCTTCTTGTGCTTTTTGGTTTCCTATTATGCACATGTTAACTTTTAAGAAATAAATGTTATTTTAGAAACCTTAAAAAAAAAAAAAAAAGAGTGAGATTTCAAGCCCCATACGGTCCCAGGGAAGTATGATCTCACAGGCAGTCTCCGTGGATGGAGAATCTCCACCCAGGAAGAGCAGCCCAGCCCTGCTGCCAGCTGGCAGGGTTACCTGGGGTCATGGCTTGTTGTTGCCTGTGGGAGACTCACCTTCTCCACCTATAAAGGTGAGATAACGAGGCCCACCTGGCATCCACTGAGAGCCTTGGGGCAGAGAGTGCTGTCCTGATAAAGGCCACAGAGTGCTGGGCCAGCATAAAAGAAGCCGCTAGAGAGTTTCGTGCCTCCTGACCCCTCCTGGGCTGTTTCATTTGTCTCAAGAACCTTAGGAAGATGCGACACCTTGCAGATGAGCCCTGAACGTTCCAGACTCTACATCTCTTCTCACCCACCTCCTGCCCGGAAACCCCGTCTCTGTTTAGTTGCCTCATCCTTCAAGGCTCTCCTCAGGAATCTCTCCCCTTCTTGACACAACCAAGTCACACTGCCTTTTGCCACTGATCTAGGAACTCAGAACGGATGCACTCAGGTTTAAATCATGAGCTTAGCTTCTCTGCCCAGTGAGATAGCAAACTTTCCCCCAAGTGAGGACCTCTCTCCTGTTCACTGTTGCTCTTGGCACCACATCTTACATGGAAAAGACCCCCAGTCATCATTTACTGATTTATTCTTCTTAACCAAGAGATCGTGGATCACTCACAAGACTGCTTCCCAGGGCCAAAGAACACCTCTGTGGCTAGGAGGCTGGCAAGACCAATGGCTCTGAAAACAGGCCCACTGTTCCCAAACCACCTGGGAGCCTCAGTCGCGCCCCAGTCTACCTGATGAGGGTCTCTGGGCAAGAGGACTTTGAACAATCAGTCTTCTCGTGCAGGTCTGCAGGAAGGAAAACACTCACTTTTTATCATTCTTTCAGATTTTCTCACTCATTTCACACATTTGTAGGACACCTATTGTGTGAAAGTTTCTGTCCCAAATGCCCTGAGGAATAGAATCTCGGCCACAAAGAGTGAGACAAGATTACCGACATGAGCAAATATTTGAGAGGAGAGGAGAAATGCCTTAAAAAACAAACCTCTCCTTCTTCCCCCTCCACTTTGTCTGGTGAGCAAAACGTAAAATTACAAGAGAAAGACCAATCCAAGTCTCCCCACCCTCTGCAAGCCCCGGTGGGGCCCCACGTGGTGGCCCTTTGGTCCAGAGACACATATGGACACAGTGCCTTGCTGTCTGCCTCCCCAGGAACCACCCCCTGTCCCCAGCCTGCTCCTAGGATGCAGGTGACATGGTCTGACTAATCACACCACAGTGACAGGGACTGGCTCAGGGAAGCGCAAGTATCAGAGGGACTTCCCTGGTCCACTAGGAAAACTCTGGCTTTCTCTCGGTGAAGGAAAATGGGAAGGTGAGGAGCCAAAAATGCTGGAGTCACTGAAGCCATCACAGCACCTAGAGGAGAGAGCCGGGGGCTGTCAGGGCCCATCCCAGGGAGACCCCAACAACAAGGCCAAGGGAATAGAAACCAAGTCCAAACGATAGCACTTGGGTCCTGAATCCAGCCATGCCTGCAACCCAGGGCTACTCTTGTTTTTTTCGGTTCCATGAGCCAATAAATTATTTTATTTACATTAGCCAGTATGCTTTAGTGGAGATAAATTTCTGTTGCTTGCAGAGGAAGTCCAAGCTGACTCATGTCAACATGAGGACCATAAACACCCGTTACTATGTAATTGAAACATGCTCTAAGACACTTTCACGTAGAGGCAGTGTGACTACTTGGGGAGCACAAAATCCTCGCTAAAGGTCAGGATCCATGTGTTCTGGCCACTTAGAGTGTGCTACAAGGACCAGAAACATTGACATCTCCTGGGAGCGTGTGAGAAATGCAGAATCACAGGCCTGACCCAGACCTAATGAATCAGAAATTTCAACAAGAACCACAAGTCATGTATATGCACGTCAAAGTTTGCGAAGCTCTGCTAGAACACTATCTCTGCTGATTATTGACTGGGTGACTGTAAGCAAATTATCTGATCTCTCCTTTTTTTTCACAGGGACAACGGAGATCATAAAAACACAATATGGAGATGCACAGAGAGCGCAAAACCAAAACAGCCCTAAGATACAATCATGACTCTTCCAGTAACTATGATCTCGGGCCAGTTACTAAACTTCTATGAGGCTCAGTTTCCTTGTCTGCAGAACTGATAATAATACCTGTCCAACAGGACTGATGTCAGGATCACAGTAGATAATATCTTAAAGTGCTTGGCACATTACTTGACCCAGGACTCAATTAAAGGTACATAGTCTCATTATTATTGTTGTACTATTTTAATTACTGTTATTACCCACCCTACACACGTCACAAGGGAAGGTGATGTGAGACTCAAGGAGACCACGTGTGAAAAAAAAAATTGCTTAAAACAAAAGAACACAAGGTATAGTCCTTTACTGATCTGGAACCTGAGGTTCGCAGAGGTTAAGCAATTTGTCCAAGGTCATCAAAGCAGGAAGGGGTAGAGGCTAGGCTGGTGCTACCACCCTCCAATCTGGTGTAGGTCACATGGCTGTTGATGGTTCTGTTTATGCGCTCCTCCTCCCACCAGCCTGTGAGTTCCTCTGCAGACTTGCTGCCACCACATTCGTAGCCCAGTTCCCACTCACAACGTGCACTCAATGAGCATTAGCTGAATGCAAACTTTGATCATCGGACCCATTTAACCCATAGTTTTTGCACCACCACAAAAGACCTCCCTTGATAAGAGACCTCGGTGCCTTGGTACTTTAAGAAGCAGAGGACTGCGGTTAATCCTAACTAGAGCCTTATGACAACATCTCATTTGAAGACCAAAGCTCCACTGGGAATTCAGTGCAGAAACTTAATTCTAGCCCCCAGGGCAGAATCGGGGAGAACAAGAACTTTGGGTACAGAATGGGGCAGGATCTTTTACTTGTCTGAGAAAAGCAACAGGCTTTCATGAGCTGGGAAAAGAATGCCAGGTTCTGCCTGAAGCTGAATTGTTGGCAAAGGAACTTCAGAAGCAATAATGCAAGCAAAGCAGAATCAGGACTTTGGCAACTGGTTGACGTATTACCAATGTACATATGTAGACTTGTCAGAATGCTTGTCCTAGCTAGAAACAGCTGCTAAGCTTTTGTGTTCTGATTTGAGCCTTGAAGGCTGATTAAGGGCTGCAAGTCTTGAGCAAAATGGACCCTCAGTAAATGTGGAATGAGCTGAAGTGAACCAGAAAATCCCTATTAAATAGGACAGTAGAAAGTACAAAATAAAAAGTTAGATTTAACCACAAATATGGCATTAATTACAACAAATCCAAATGGACTTGGTGCTCCAGTCAAGAGAACTCCTGCAAACCAATAGGAAGATACAATCTAAAACAATGCACGGGCAAATGACTTTAAAATTTCCCAGCAGAGACGATCTAGGTGGAATAACCAACAAACACATGCAAAATTGCCCAGCCTCAATTAATACGGAAAATAAAAAATAAAGCCATGATAAACCATTACACTCTTCCCCAGAGGGGCAAAAAAGTTGGACAAGATGAAGAATTAGCAACAGGCGGAGCTGATGAAAACTCTCAGAACACTACTGGTAGGAATGCGGCGGCTGCTGCTGCTGCTGCTGCTGCTGCTGCGTCACTTCAGTCGTGTCTGACTCTGTGTGACCTCATAGACGGCAACCCACCAGGCTCCTCCATTCACGGGATTTTCCAGGCAAGAGTACTGGAGTGGGGTGCCATTGCCTTCTCCAATGCATGAAAGTGAAAAGTGAAAGTGAAGTCCCTCAGTTGTGTCCGACTCTTAGCGACCCCATGGACTGCAGCCTACCAGGCTCCTCCATCCATGGGATTTTCCAGGCAAGAGTACTGGAGTGGGGCACCATTGCCTTCTCCGAGTAGGAATGCTATCATCCAGCAAAACTGAGGGTAAGCATGCCTGGTGATCCAGCAATTCTAGGTGCATAGTTCCCCTAATTGTACACTCATGTACATGGATACTGAAATAACATGTTTGAAAATGTTCACAGTAGCTCTGTCCCTACTACCCTAAAACTGGAAATAACCCAAATGTCCATCAACAGTGGAATGGATAAACAAATCTATACTCATACAATGGAAATTTGCATAGCAGTGAAAATAGACACACCCAACACAGATGGCATAATGTTGAATGAAAGAATACAGTATGATTCCATTCACAAAAAACTCAAAAATAGGCAAAACTAAACTACACTGTTAAGGAAGGCATGGAGAGGAAGTAAATAATAAATGGAAAAGCAAGGAAATGATTATCTTTAGAGTCAGGAAAGTGGAAAGAAGAGTCGAACATAAAAAGGGACTCGGGAGTTTCTGGGTGCTGTGTCCTATTTTTAGACTTTGGTGTTGGTTTTATGGGGTTATGGAAGTTCACCATCATTACTTTTTCAGCTGTACAATACAAAATTAGGGTTTTTTTTTTGTTATACTTTACAATAAAACAGAAAAGAAAGGAAAAAAGAAAGGTAGAACAAGCTAAAACAAAGAAAAAAAGCCCTGTCTGGAATGATCTCAGTTCAATCCTGAGTTTGGACAATGGCCAACTCAGTCATGTGCTGCTTAGAAGAATTTCTAGGGACCTTAAAGCATAAACAGAGGCTTCCCTGGTGGCTCAGCTGATAAAGAATCTGCCTGCAATATGGGAGACCTAGGTTCCATCCCTGGGTTGGGAAGAGCCCCTGGAGAAGGGAACGGCTACTGACGCCAGTACTCTGGCCTGGAGAATTCCATGGACTGTAGAGTCCATGGGGTTGCAAAGAGTCGGACATGGCTGAGCGACTTTCACTTAAGGCATAAATACAGAGGATGGAGGAGAGAATAAAAGATCAAGAGATGACAGAGGAAGAAAAAGTAACTGAATACCTGTCTAAGTAGAGAAGGAGGTTACATTCAGAGGTTTATGCCTGGAACTCTAACCTCTGAAAAAGCAACCACCTTTCCCTCTTGCTTTATCTTTTAAGATTTCCCTTAAAATCGTTCTTTGGTCCCAGGTAGGTAGCCATCCTGTCTCAAGCACCCCTTTGCATCCTGTCCTTACCTCAATGAGCATGTTTCTTGCCATGTTAGAATGGGTTTGTCTTCCCATGTGATATCCTCAAAGGCAGCGGATACTTTTTGGATCTCTTCCTTTGTCTCCTTCCCACCAGCACTCAGGCCAGTGGCTGACAAGGAGACACTCAGCTGATGTTTGCTGAACAACTGAATGAAGGAGAGGGTGCTTTACCTTCAGCTGTAATTCCTTGTATCTCTTGGACATCCGAATAAGCAATTTCTCACCATTGATCATGGCAGATTTTTCTTGGTAATACTGGACCATGGCCTGGGCAGCCTCTGTGTAAGCCATCTCTAAAAAGGCCTAGGAAAGAAAGGAGGAATAGACATTGGCTTGACTTGAATGGTCTTAAAGGAAATTCCATATAAGGTGTGACTCCATGTATATGAAGTTCAAGAACAGGCAGAACAAATTGATGCTGATAAAAGTTAGAGTTGAGTTTCCCTCGGGGTTGGGGATGGATACTGATTAGGAAGGGAAATGAGGAAACCTTCTGGGGTTCTGGAAATGTTCTCTATCTGTATTTGCACAGTAACCCCTAGTGGCTCAGATGGTAAAGAATCTGCCTGCAATGCAGGAGGCCTGGGTTTAATTTCTGGGTTGGGAAGATCCCCTGGAGGAGGACATGGCAACTCATTCCAGTGTTCATGCCTGGAGACTCCCATGGACAGAGGAGCCTGATAGGCTACAATCCATGGGGTCGCGAGAGTCGGACACAACTTAACGACTAAACTACCACCAACACATATAAAAGGGCTTCTCTGATGGCTCAGCGGTAAAGAATCTGCCTGCAACACAGGAGACACAGGAGATGCGGGTTTGATTCCTGGGTCGGGAAGATCCTCTGGTGATGGAAATGGCAACCCACTCCAGTAGTCTTGCCTGAAAAAATGGACTGAGGACATGGACAGAGGAGCCTGGTGGGTTACAGTCTAACAGATTGCAAATGGTTGGACACCACTGAGCAATTGAGTACATACATGTGAAAAATGAACGGAGTTGTACACTTAAGACTGGGGCCTCTCCAGTGGCTCAGATGCTAAAGAATCTGCCTGCAAAGCAAGCGACCCAGGTACGATCCCTGGGTCACGAAGATCCCCCGGAGAAAGGAATGGCCACCCATGCCAATATTCTTGCCTGGAGAATCCTATGGACAAAGGAGCCTAGCAGGCTACAGTCCATGGGGTCATGAAGAGTCAGACATGAGCGAGTGACTAAGCACTCACACACACTTAAGATTGGTGCATTTTAGAGTATATGTTTTATAGCTCAATAAAAAGGAAAAAAATTCAATACAAGGAAAAGAGCACTCTTTGATCCCATCTGTTCAAAGAGACCTATTTATTAACTTTAGAAAAGAGCTCATTATAAGACGGCCCCTCTCCTGATCTCCATGGTTACCAAACATTATTCTTAATTACGTACGTCCATCTGTGCCTGCAACATGCCACAGGAGCCCCTTGGGTTGGGAGGGTCCATTAACCCACAGTTCCCCGAGAAGAGGGACTGAGTCTGTTGCACAAGTGACCTTGGGCTGATCCCTGCAAAACTTGCTAGTCAGTGATGCCAATGGCAGGACAAGTGCTGGGTATCTGAGCTTTCAATTTCTTAGCAAAGAAAGAAATACTCTAAAAACCACGGGGGTTTCTGAGGCTTGAAGGAAGGCCATGTCTTTGTGAGCTGGAGAGGGAGGAAACAGTTATATTTCCACAGTATTTCTCCTCTTTAACTGTTCTAATAAAACTTTTACAAAGAAATGGGCTTTTCCACTCAACTGATGATACAAGGAGTTTCTACATAGACATTTTTTTTTTGGCCACACTAAGCAGCTTGCAGGATTTCAGATCTCTGATCGGGGATTGAACCTGGGCCATACCAGTGAAAGCCAGAACCCTAACCACTAGGCCAGCAGTGAAGTCCCTGCATAGATTGTTTTGACTAACCTGTCAGTTCGCCCCAGGAGCTGCAGTGACAGATTGGTCACTGTTATTGCGTCTTAGATTCGATGGGTTTCTTTTAATACCATAATCACAATGCAACAAACTGGTCAATTGACCACTGACTGATAAATGCAACTTCTCAACGTCAATGTTGAGAAGGAAACATGGTCTGTGACCACGGAGCCCTCACTGCAAGCCCTCACCTCCCATTTCCTTGAACTGCGTGGGCTAAACAAGCAAATCCCCTCCACTTCCCTCACATTTGCTTTTGAATTTCAGTCATGCCTTCTCTGTGCTGTCACAGTCCATGGCAGAAGAGTGGGAGACCAAAGAGTCAGCGTTCTTTAGAGTTTTATTTCAAAATCTACCACTCAGCTTTCTAAGTGCCTCTTTTTAAAATGCTTTATTTTTATACAATTTTTAAAGATTACTTTCCTTTACAGTTATGACACAACATTGGCTGCATTTTCCATGTCATATAATACACCCTGAGCCTATGTTACAACCAATAGTTTGTACCTCCCACTGGTCCACCTATAATGTCCCTACCCCCACCCCATTAGTAACCACTAGTTGTTCCTCTATATTTATGAGTCTGCTTCTTTTATGTTATACTCGCTGCTGCTGCTGCTAAGTCGCATCAGTCGTGTCTGATTCTGTGCGACCCCATAGACAGCAGCCCACCAGGCTCCCCTGCCCCTGAGATTCTCCAGGCAAGAATACTGGAGTGGGTTGCCATTTCCTTCTCCAACGCATGAAAGTGAAAAGTGAAAGTGAAGTTGCTCAGTCGTGTCCGACTCTTAGCAACCCCGTGGACTGCAGCCTACCAGGCTCCTCCGTCCATGGGATTTTCCAGGCAAGAGTACTGGAGTGGGGTGCCATCGCCTTCTCCTAGTTCGCTGTATATTTTAGATTCCACAATATAAGCTCTATCTGTCTGACTCTAAGTGCCTCATTCTTCACACCAACATTTTAGCACCTCTAGCTTTCACCTGTCACATGGAAATAAAATGAACCCAGTGAATCTCACTGCATTCATGTTGCAAGCTGAATTTTGGAAGTTTGCCCAAAATAGAATTCTAAGAAGGAGGAAGGAAGAGACTACACAAGTAGTCTAAGCCCAAGTTGACGGAGGAAGACCCCTGATGATCCAAGGTGGCTTTGATTTTCCAAAGTTCGTGCCTTACTTAAGAAAAGAATTTCTCCTGTGCCTGTTCCTCTGATTCATAAAGTTAAAATCAGTTCAGTTCAGTTCAGTCACTCAGTCGTGTCCGACTCTTTGCGACCCCATGAATCGCAGTACGCCAGGCCTCCCTGTCCATCACCAATAAAAGACTAAATGTTCTTACTTCTGACCAGTCTCTGTATAAATTCCTCTCCTGACTTTAGAAATGAAGACAAACATAACCCCCAAAGACTTGATCCACATGGGCTGAGGGTTCTTAGTTCCTTAGATTCCCATGCACCCATTAATTCCCACCTACTCTCCTGCTACGAGAGCCAAGGGCCTCGGATGTCAACACCAAGGATCAGTGAAAATACCTCTTCCCGGTCAGTTGTTGGCTGGCTCAAAATCCATGTGCCATCAGAGATGAGAAACGTAGAAGGTGAGAAAGACTAGCATTAGCTCAGGGGGTAGGTAATATAGTGAAAAGACTCAAGTCCATGGATTTCTGTTTTAGGGACCATCTGGCTTTTCTATATTAAGGAACACTTCATTCCAAAACACATCCTCACCTCTAGGTAACTCGCAAAGGCCTGGGCCCATCACAAGAAAGGTAAAGTGAAACCGGAGGAAACCAACCACCAACACGGACGACGGAAATCTTGGTGCTGCACCAGCAGGAGGCCAGCTGTGCATTACCCCTTTATGTTACGAACAGCTTCTTTTTTAAAAAAAAATTATGTAGTTCCCTTCCACTGGTGTGTGGTTTATCCATACCTACCAGTGTGAACGTGCCCAGACTTACCTGATTAGTCGACTTCATGAGGATGTAATTAGTGACCTTCCCAAAGGGCAGCCCCAGGTTAATGACGTCATTCTCTGTGCAGCTTCCCTCCGGCAGGTTGCAGATGTGGACCACGCGGCCAGCGCCTGTTTTCCTCTGGGCAAACTAACGGGAACAAAGACCCGTGGTTGGTCTTCAAAAGACATTTCCTTCCTGCCCTCTATTCCAGATGCTCCTAATGGCTATCTCCCCCCCCCCTCCCCGCCAAATAATGACTGCAAAACTAAAATTTACAAAATAAATGCAGAAAAAGAATCCATTCGCCGACCCATATGAAACATTGATTTTATGCCATCTCTACACAGAAGATTCATAACATTTTTAACGAGCAATCCTATCTAGGCTTGATAAAGAGACTGGGAAATGGGCATATCCATACATTGCTCGTGGGAAGTTATATATCGACAATCTTTTGAGAATATACTTTGGAAATATTGGATAAAGCTTAAAATATATAGGGTTTGCCCCAAATTCCTTTCAGTTTTTCCATAAGATGTTATGGAAACTTATTGGCCAACTCAATATATAGCTCAGGATCCTGCCATCCCACTTTTGGAAATCTTACCTACAGAAATAAATTCACCAATATGTAAATACATACAAGGACTTTTATTACAGTTAGCTTATTATACTAAATTTACAACTTATTGCCAAAACTTTTGGAAACAGCCTAGATGTCCAAGAATAGGATAATGACTGAGTGATTGATGGTTCACACATATGATGGAAAACTATGCAGCCATGAAGAGGAAGTGGTAAAGGAGCTGATCAGGACAAAATTTTTCAAGACAGATCAAGTAAAAAACAGTTGCCAAGTACAGATGTAGTATAACACTATTCTTCTAAAACAAAACAAAAACCCAAAAATGTATGAAAAAAAGATGAAGCAAGTGTTGTAAAATCTTGATAATTATTGGAACCGGGGGATCAATACGTATCGGTTAACTACACTTCTTTCGCTGTTTTGTATGTTTGAAATTTTTCACAACAGAAACATTTTAAAGGATATCAGCACAGATAGAGAAACACATAGGAGGGTGCATATCAGCCTGTCAGTACTGGTTATCTTCAAAGAGCAGAACTGCAAGGGATAAGGGGAGAGACGTTTAACCTGTTTCTTATATACCTCGTATTATTTGACTTATAATTTTTTTAAAAACCCAATTGAAAAAAAAAGAACATGAAAGGATTGATGAACCTAATACATACACAGAGACATTCATAGCAACAATCTTTGGGTTAGGACAGTGGCTTTCAAAACTTTGTTAGCCCTGAAATCCTTTCTTCAAACAAAAGCTTGCCCATCAGGCCAACATCGTCAACATCTAAAAAGGAGCTGCTTTAGACAAACCTTATGGTCCAACACCCTGCCGCCACCCTCCATCCAACAATCCCAAAGGCGCCTCTAAGGAACACAGTTCAGAAACAAAGACTTGGGCCTAATCACAGCTCTTGGAGGGAGGAAGTGTGTCTGTTTGGTCTGTGCAAACTTTATCAGCCTGGAGTCTCCAGGAGGTTCAAGAATTAGTACCCACAAGCCAACCTAAAGTGAAAGAGAAGGATGCAATTTTCGAAACCCATACTAATAGCATAGCCCATATTTGCATAATCACCATCTTCTGTGATAAAGTGAATTTCAACATCTAATTACATTTGATGTAGGTCTTACTCAGCTATGGTAATACAGTGGGGAAGTCTGAGGTCTCATCCCTAACAGGGACTAATACTTGGGTAATTCTACCAAGAAAAGTCCTCATTTTTCTCATCTGGGCTGAGGACAATTAGACTCAGTCAAGAATTTCCTTGGATGGTTCAGCCCTGAATTGGAGAAACCCATGTGCCTCTTTCAGACCTCCCTCTCTGCAGTGTCCAGAGGTCAAGCATTTCCCAAAGGGGGACAGTCTTCCGTGCCTGGCCCAGGTGGCTCCCAGAGCATGTGCGCGCCTCCCTAAGGTGCAAAAAGAGCTCTCCATAAGCGGGGAGGCTTTGAGTGTGAGTCTGGCTCAGAAGAACTATGTCCTTCTCCAGGGGTGATGGGAGGAGAGCTAAGAGGCAGGATCTTTGCCTCTCATTAGGGCGAGGGGGCCACACCAAGATGTCGACCCAGCTGAGCTCTTGGGCTCTACAAAGTTGCCAGTCCTCTGAGTTCATCAACAAAAGAGCTGAGGCTGGGTGCTCTGCCGGCTTCTCCTGGCTGGGCACGTTTCTGTCCATGTGACTGCTGTGGTCGGCTTGGGCTCATGTTTGCTCACACCACAGGGCAGACACACAGGGAGGTTCTGGCCCCTCTAGCTCCTTGCCTGTCCTGTTGCCTAGTGACAGGGCATGAGGGCCAGTGCCTCCCCGATTGTCTCCTGAAGATTAAAAGAGCAACTCAAGAGGCTTTTATCTGAGGGTTAGTGTAGCAACTGCTGCTGAGGGCAGAGCCTGCCTCTGAGAAATAAACACTTTCACTGCTGCAGGTCACCCAAGAACAAGATGAAGTCACGCTGGAGACAGATTACAAAGGTGCCAAATAAATGGGTCTCAATTAAGATTTTCATTTAAATTTAAAAAGTACATTGCAGCAACATGGATGGAGCTAGAGACTATCACACTAAGTGAAGTAAGTCAGAGAAAGACAAATATCCCCTCACTTATATGTGGAATCTACACAAATGATACAAAGGAACTTATTCACAAAACAGAAATAGACTCACAGACATGGAGAACAAACTTATGACAACCAAAGGGGAAAGCGGTGAAGGGATAAATAAGGAGTTTGCGGTTAACAGTTATACACTACGATATATATATAACATAAAAATCAAGAACCTACTATATGGCACAGGGAACTATATTCAATATCTTAACCGATAATGAAAAAGTCTGGAAATATATATATTATATATAAATATTTATTTTATATATATATATAAAACAATCACTTTGCTGTACACCTGACACTAATACTACACTGTAAATCAACTGCACCTCAATGAAAAGTTGTTCATTTTGAAAAACATTTAAAAATAAAGTACCTATTTACATATAAAAAGAAAGTACATTTCATGGATGCACCCCCTGCATTGGGAGGCAGAGTCTTAACCACTGGACCACTGGGGAAGTCCTCAGAAACATTTTCTATGTGTTGTACTGTTTTGCAAATATTCGATTTAAGATAGTTCAGTCTACATTCTATGAGTGATCTAAAATATCTTTTTGTTAAACTTAATTAGGTTCAAAATCATATTTGATTCATAAAGGGCATATAGTTATATGTATAATCACTCTAGTCCATCCCTGAACAGTTCATATAAAACATGGTTATTATTTGCCTTATGTCCCATGGGAGATCTAAATGATGAGGGAGGAAGCGAGGATATGCTTCAGGTGGTACTTCTAAAGTCTGCTCATCAGGATCATAGACAACCCTGAGTACCCTGGAGCAGCAGCACAATATTGTACATTTACTCCCTACCTGGGTTCTCTAAGAAGCCCAAGTCCTGAAGGGTCTTTGAAGGTAATAATATATCAAGAAAGGATTGTGTGTGTGTGGTGTGTGTGTGTGTGTTGGAGTATAGTTGTTTTACACTGCTGGGTCAGTTTCTGCTATGCAGCAAAGTGAATCAGCTATACTTATACATATATCCCCTAAAGAAGGAGGGTTACTTTTGACATTTAAAAAAACCCAAGTTGAAATCATACTTTGAGTTTCTTTACTAATAAGGTAACCTTTGGTTAGATCTCTAGGCTGATGAGAAAGGGTGACTCCTGTATCTGCTTTAAATTAATAAAAACAGATAACTAGTTAATTACTCACTAAACTCACTAATATAAGTACTTTGGCAAATAGTACTTTGCCAAACATAAAATGCAGGACAGGGGCTGCTTGAGGTAGGAGTGAATAATTTAAAAGGGTTTGGGCTGTAAAAACCGCAAGACTTTCTGATGTAGTAAAAAAAAAAACCCTGAACTTGGAAGACAGAGGACTGGATTTCAGACCCAGCTCAGCTACCGATTAGGGGCATGACAAGGACAAACTGGCTTTCCTTTTGGGGCCTGAGTTCCCCAGTGTCTGGTATGAGGGAGTTAGTCTATATGTCTCAAGTCAGATGTAAAATAGCCATGCTTATGTGGCTCAGCGTTCTAAAATTCCACTCGTCTCAGAAGCCTTGCCAAGCTAAACCCTAAGATCCAGGATAATGATAAGTTTCCCCAACTGTGCTGGGCAAACACAGGAAAGCTGCATCTCTCCACCCCCTGCCCCAGTGAATGCAACGCCTGTCCTTCTACTCTGTGTGATCAGCCATTTCAGCACGCATACAAGCACAAGGACAGTCATCGTTCAGACAGGCCTGTCTGTGTTGGTGTTGGCCTCCTCTTTACAGAACTGAAGGTGAGCTCCAAGCAGGGAGCACCTTGCCAATGTGTCTGACCCCTGAATGACTGTGCCTTCTGAAGGAGCGAGAGGAGCTGAGCTCATACACTGAGATCACTAAACACACACAGGGGCCTGCTACCACCCTGAGGACAGACACATCAGGTGTGTGCCTCTGACCTCCAGGCACTAGGGCCAGGCAGTAGGAGCATCAAGAGAGACCTGAGTCTACTTTCCAGTGTTCCCGCTCTCCAGTGACAACCACGAGCAAGGGACTGAATTTCTCCAAGCTGATTTTACTTCTCTATAAAACAGGGAAAATAAAAACTGATTCCACTGGACAAAAATGCCACAATGTATGACTATATAAAGTGTCTTCATGCAAAGCCTGGTGTCAGCAAGCTTCTATAAATAAATACTTGTTCCTTTCTTTCCTGTGACAATTCAAGTATGTGCTGGGCTCCCCAGGTGGCGCCAGTGGTAAAGAATCTACCTGCATATGAAACAGACATAAGAGACAGACGCGGGTTCGATCCCTGGGTCAGGAAGATCTCCTGGAGAAAATGGCAACCCACTCTAGTATTGCCTAGGAAATCCCATGGACAGAGGAGACTGGCAAGCTATAGTCCATTGGACTGCAAAGAGCTGGACACGACTGAAGTGACTTATCATGCACACATATGATGCTACTGGACAGCGAAAAAAAGGTAACTGTACTGACTGGTTCCAAATAGGAAAAGGTGTACGTCAAGGCTGTATGTTGTCACCCTGCTTATTTAACTTCTATGCAGAGTACATCATGAGAAACGCTGGACTGGAAGAGACACAAGCTGGAATCAAGATTGCCGGGAGAAATATCAATAACCTCAGATATGCAGATGACACCACCCTTATGGCAGAAAGTGAAGAGGAGCTAAAAAGCCTCTTGATGAAAGTGAAAGAAGAGAATGAAAAAGTTAGCTTAAAGCTCAACATTCAGAAAACGAAGATCATGGCATCTGGCCCCATCACTTCATGGGAAATAGATGGGGAAACAGTAGAAACAGTGTCAGACTTTATTTTTGGGGGCTCCAAAATCACTGCAGATGGTGACTGCAGCCATGAAATTAAAAGATGCTTACTCCTTGGAAGAAAAGTTATGACCAACCTAGATAGTATATTCAAAAGCAGAGACATTACTTTGCCGACTAAGGTCCGTCTAGTCAAGGCTATGGTTTTTCCTGTGGTCATGTATGGATGTGAGAGTTGGACTGTGAAGAAGGCTGAGCNGACATCCAGTCCCATCACTTCATGGGAAATAGATGGGGAAACAGTGGAAACAGTGTCAGACTTTATTTTGGGGGGCTCCAAAATCACTGCAGATGGTGACTGCAGGCATGAAATTAAACGATGCTTACTCCTTGGAAGAAAACCTAGATAGCATATTCAAAAGCAGAGACATTACTTTGCCGACTAAGGTCCGTCTACTCAAGGCTGATTTTTCCAGTGGTCATGTATGGATGTGAGAGTCGGACTGTGAAGAAGGCTCAGCACGGAAGAATTGATGCTTTTGAACTGTGGTGTTGGAGAAGACTCTTGAGAGTCCCTTGGACTGCAAGGAGATCCAACCAGTCCATTCTGAAGGAGATCAGCCCTGGGATTTCTTTGGAAGGAATGATGCTAAAGCTGAAACTCCAGTACTTTGGCCACGTCATGCGAAGAATTGACTCATTGGAAAAGACTCTGATGCTGGGAGGGATTGGGGGCAGGAGAAGGGGACGACCAAGGATGAGATGGCTGGATGGCATCATGGACTCAATGGACGTGAGTCTGAGTGAGCTCCAGGAGTTGGTGATGGACAGGGAGGCCTGGCGTGCTGCGATTCATGGGGTCGCAAAGAGTCGGACACGACTGCGCGACTGAACTGAACTGAACTGAACTGTACTATGATGATGTTAGAGAACATCTGTGTTCTTAGGAAATTCATGCTGATGTAGTTATGGGTGAAGAGGCGCAGTGACTCCAATAGTTCAGGAGAAACATATAGATCACTGGATGGATGGACGGACAGATGGATGGAAGGACAGATGATACAGACAGACAGAGAGGCACAGAGAAAGAATGATAAAGTAAATCAGCCAAAATGTAAAAATGTAGTGAATCTAAGTAAAAGGTATTGAGGGTTCTTATATCCTTCTTGCAACTTTTCCATAAAGTCTAAATTAAATTAAAATTTGAAATTACAAAAATAAAATTTAAAAGATGTGCTGTGGGGCAGAGCAGCAGCTGGACTTAGAATCGTGAACCTGGTTTTGATGGGCTCTTCTAACATCCCACCCACTAATGCTCTCCCGGGAGGCAAACAGGTGACAGGTGTATTTGAAACTTTCCAGTCCAAGGTCAAGTCTCTGAGAGAGCTAAGGTGTCTGGGTGGTAACTGAAGTCTTCATTACTAACCTGAGGGGACAATCATCCATCACCAGCCCAGGAGATGCTTCAGTCAGTTCACAAGCTAGCATGACATGGCATCCTCCATGTGTAATCAGGGCCCTGGGTACATTTTCATCAGTTGGAGCCACTCATTTAAAACCAGATGCTGCTTCTGGACTTCAGTGTTTAAGAATCCACCTGGCAATGCAGGGGACATGGGTTCAATCGGGGGAAGATTCCACATGCCTCAGGGCAGCTAAACCCATGTGCTCCAACTACTGAGCCTGTGCTCTAGAGTCCACGAGCCTCAACTGCTGAGCCCCACATGCTGCAGCTACTGAAGTCTGCGTCCTCTAGAGCCTGTGCTCTGCAACAAGAGAAGCCACTGCAATAAGAACCCCGCACATCACAACAATAGTAGAGTAGCCCCCACTCTCAGCAGCTAATGAAAGCCCAGGCACAGAAAGGAAGACCCAGCACAGCCACAAACAAAGAAAGCAAAACCAGACTCTGCTGCTAATGGTTCACGCGACTGGGTCCAAGACCTCTCCAGTCCCTCGCAGATCTTTTATGGATGAGTGGAAATGTGAGCAGACTTGTGTAGGAAGATTCTGAGACCTTTCAATGCCCTCTGATGCAAGAGGGAACAGACTTCGAAGATGAGTTCAAAGAACAGACCCAGTTTCAATAATTCACAGAGCTGTCATAAAAACGTGGCTCTGGGCAAGAGGCCTCCAGGGTGAGAGAAGTCTCTCAATCTGCTTTTAAGGTTACAGTATAGAGTTGATCTTCAATAAACCATTTTCTCTGCTCCAGCCTCATCTCCTCTAGGTATGACCTAATTTCACCTGGCACACAGTTTATAGGCCTCTGCTGGGTTTGTGCTAAACATACCTGAGGACAGACACAGGGAAAATGTTTATTTCTCATGGGGTTGATTTGAACATACCATGCAGATAGTGAAAAAAACCAAGTCCCTCTATAGACAATACAACATGACCTGATTTTCCCCCAAGTATACACTTACAGTAAGTAAATTTGCACAGGTACACTAGCTAGAGACACACAGTGATAGCTGAAGACATTTACCTTTAGTTTTCGTTAGAGGGTTGGATTTTCTATTTTGTATACTTCTGTGACTGTTTAACATTTACATCATTTTACTATTTACAAAACATTTATATTTACTATTTACAAAACTATTTACATTTACAAAACAATTCAGTTTGTAGGCAAAAAAAGGAAAAAACAGACTCAGGCAGGTCTTCTGCGTCTTCATTCTTTGCTCTCTTCAAAAATGCACAGGGTGAGCCTTGCCGAGGAGACAAGAGCAAGGACAGAGCTGCAATGGTGGAGGAGGGGAAGGGCATTTGCCACATCAGTTACTACTCTTCATGGTCTATGGGGGGTCAGGACACCAGGGTGCTCTGAGCCATGGACCTAAGAGGTCAGGGTGGAGAGACAGTTGTTCTAGAAACAGCCAGCAATCTGAGGGGCAACCTATGGCTTAAAGCTCTGGCTTCTCACAGCATTTCTATTTCTCTGTGCCTCGGTTTCTTTATTTACACACGCTTTCTGGTGAGCAAGGTTCTAGTTAGAAATAAACCGTAAAAACAATGCATATCACCCCAGCCAGGGAAGGCCCATCTGAGGCACTAGCACTAAATAAACCCTAAGGTGTCTGTGAAAACTGCAAAGTGACTTTATGCGGACAGTCAGCAGGCAAAGTGCACCTCAGGCAGGCACAAGAAGACTATTTACAGGCTGAGAAGGCCCCTCTGGCCCCTTGCAAAACCTGATTACTCTGTTTATGACGACTCCGGCAGCCAAGCATAAAGCACCTCTGCTCCCTCACAAGGCAGGAGCTTAAGTGAAAGTGAACACCCTTCTCCTGGGAGGGATCCTGGAGTGGAGGGGAGGGGCCAGGGCCAGGCACAAATCACCCACCCTCAGCAGAGCACACAACCGTCACTTCAGTGCCCCATCTCTGTCAGAAATAAACACGGAAAGGCTTGCATTTCTACCGAATTGAGATAAGTGCAAATTCAGCCAGTAGACAGGTTGTGTGGTCATTTTAGATTTTGTGGCAGTTCAGATACCCCCTGAAGCCTCCGTCACGCCATGGAACCCCGTGTGGCTGTTCCCTGCTTAAAAACAGGGGGCTTTAGAAGGAAGAGGGCTTCCTTGGTGGCTCAAATGGTAAAGAATCTGCCGGCAGTGCACAAGACCCAGGTTCTCTGCCTGGGTCAGGAAGATCCCTCAAAGAAGCGAATGGCTCCCCACTCCAGTATTCTTGCCTGGAGAATTCCATGGACAGAGGAGCCTGGCGGGCTACAGCCCATGGTGTCGCAAAGAGTTGGACAGGACTGAGCGATTAAGACACACACTTTTTAGAAGGAAGACCTGTTCTCTGCTCCACAAACAACAGTGATGTGACAGTGGCCAAGTCCTGGCGGTTCCTGCTTTTACTCAAAACGTGTTTCTGAAAAGATGTATGCAAGCAGGATCAGGCAGAAACAGCCCTGGCACTCAACTGGAAAACATTTCTGGAGGAAAAGGCATGAAAGCCTTCATGGGTCTCTATGGGGGCAGAAAGCGGGGAAAGTGGGAGGAATTTCAGTGTCCTCTTTAAATATTTCTTTTCTGCTTGAGTTTTCACAAAAAGCATGTTATTAGGTAAGCAGGAAACACAATAGAAGTGTGTATGCAAAAGGAGCTCTCTAGGCACTCATGGAGCCTGAAAAAAGCGCCCTTCGGTGGTAACAGATTAACCACCCCTTGGTGTATCTGCTTATCTCTGGAGACCAGTAACTCAGACAGAAAAAGAATCAATAATTCCTCTGAGAGACTCCAGCACTACTTAAAGGAGCCTCGCAGAGTATTTTTCAGTAGTGGATTCATCAACTCATTCCTCGGCTTATCTTCACAAGTCAATATTTTTGGATTTTAGGTTTTTCTAAAGAAACACACCTACATTTGATTGCATTTGTCAGAAACAGCAACAAGAGGACCAGCAGGATGAGCTGGCACTGATGCTGCAGGGACCAGCTGGAGCAAACTCTGTCCTTGTCCCCCACATATCCTTGGGAAGCTCATGTGACCAAAGAGACTTCACAAGTTACAACGATAAAATCAGTCAGATGACACCTCTTCGCCTCCACTGTGTACAAATGCCTCCAAACGTCTGGGTTCATCTTGGGAAACCCTGTCACAGTGCCGAAGAATTCGGCTGCCAGGTCTGACGGCCTCTTCACCTTTTGCTCCATGGCAGCTGCTGACTGAGGCCCAAGGAGACCTCATCACCCCCAAGACAGCCTGGGAGCCTGCTAAGCAACTTGCGGAGTGGAAGCCGGGGGGGAGGGGCAGGGGAGAACATACTAAGGAGAGAATCATCATGATGGAGAGACCTCAGAGATGAGCAGTAGGGCTTAGCAGTTAAAAGTGAGGCTTCTAGAGCCAGGTCCCCTGAGTTCAAATCCCACAGCTGCCCTTTACCAGCTGGGTGACCTTAGGCAGGGAATTTAGTCTCTCTCTGCCTCGGTTCCTCACCTCACAGGGTTGTCTAGGGGATTAAATGAGTTAATACATACAAAAATGCTAAGAAAGTATTGAGCACCATATCATAACAGCTATTGTGATTATCATCTGACTATGTCTGGGCTTTCCATCACCTTTCTGCTGCCACAGCACAGAAAGCAAAATGTTTCTTGTGTTGCTTCTCAGGCTCAAGCCAGATGAATGCCCCATCTCTAGGCGTCCAGAGGAAGCTGTACTCACAAATGATCACGAGTCAGCACATTGCTGGTGTCTGCCCCCTGCCTGGGTAAAGCCCTTCGTGGGAACTCTCAGCTTCTCAGGGGGAGCAGACGGGACTAGAGGGATTCCCAGACAGAGTCGTGCAGAAGGAATTCTGACCCTGGGACCAGCCCCTAGTCACGCGGCCAGCAGACAGAGCGCAGGTTTATCTGACCACAGCACGGGTTTCCCCACAGCAGGTTAAATGGTCTTGTGCTCAATACCAGCCATTATTACTGCTCACACGCTGCACGGTTCACTAATCCTTGTCACCGACATGGTCTCTGACCTTCACAAGGGCAGCACAACACTGGTCTGCCCTGAGCTTCACACCCACCTTACCACTCAGACCATCGAATCAGAAGACAGTGCTCAAATGGCCAACAAGATGTTTCAAGGTCAGTGGCATCATTAGAAGGCTCACAAGCCAAAATGGAAACCCAACTTCAAAAGTCATTATCAGGGGAGTATTTGCCCCACTTGAGGAAAAGGAGTCTCCCAGAAGTAAAGTGACGTCTGAGGCCACACAGCGGCAAGCTCCAGACCTGGGACTTGAACTTGGACTCTGGCCCTGTGGTTCACTGGTTGGGGCCGGAGGATGTGGCTAAGGCACAGGCCGACACAGAGGTGCCCTCCTCTCCTCACTCCACTCAGCACCCGGCCCTTTATAAAGGGCTCATCTGACACAGTCTCTCTTTCCTGTGTCCAGGTCCCTGGCCCACCTGTCCCCCAGTCCTGCCTCCCCGAACGGGGTCACAGCCCCTTGGGCTCAGTGTTGGGGTCTCAGAGTGGGCAGAGAGCTGGCTCCATGGTCCCCAGTGTGGGAAACAGGCCCTGGGGTGGGAGCCGTGCCAGAGCTGCCAGCGCCTGCATTGGACACGAGGTCATGGAATCCGGTGTCTGACTCAAAGACAAATGATAGGTTCACTGAACCCACCATCTCTCCTGGGACTGACCCAAAGCTGCTGCTGACCAGGCGTGACTTTCTATCTGAAGACTGCAGAGAGAAACCACAACGTTCTCTCTCAGCAAAACATGGGCTGCAGACAGGGGCGCCCCCTTAAGCACTTTTCCCCGAAACACAAACAAACAGAAATTGCGGTCCAAGCAGGCCTCGCTTCTCATCATGAACTTCCTCACCTCCCCACTCATTCAGCACCCAGGGTCTAAACCTAAACATCTCAGCCTGCTCTTCCCAAGCTTTGTTCTAATGCCCTGACGCGTGGAGAGGATGGCACGTGGGGAGACTGGCTCTCCTGAGCTGAAGAAAGAGCCTGTAGCTGCTCACATGACAAACTAGGAAAAAAAAAACAAAAACCCACAGATTCAGGCAAAACCACACAGACACTCGGCCTCAAGCAGGGTTCGGTCAAACGCAGAGGATGAGGTGGTTAGATAGCATCACCGACTCAATAGACATGAATTTGAGCCAATTCCAAGAGACACTGGAGGGCAGAGGAGGCTGGTGTATTATAGTTCACGAAGAGCCAGACACGACCTAGCGACTGAAGAACAACAAATTCGCTTTATAGGGGGCTCTGTGGCTCACCCCCTTCCAAGCGTTTCCCAGGGAGGAAAGGAAGCTGGGTAGCTCCTGGGAGATCAGGCTACATGGAGTGGGAGAAGCAAGTGGGCAGAGCAAGTTGTCACAACTGGTGGAAAAAAGAGGGATGAGCCCTTAGAGCTTTGGGACCAAAGTGTACACACTGTAGAGAAGAAGGAAAAGAAACACAACTAAAAACAGCGTGATGCAGATGTCACCATTTCCCCAAGGAGCCAAAAATAACCATGAGTGCCGGGCCCTCACTTTTCAAGCACATCTTCTCTTTCTGTTCAAGTTTCAGAATTGAAACCTGAAGGAAACGGTCCACTTCATTAAATGTCAAAGTGCTAGAAAACACACAACACACACACACACACACACACACAGACCTCAAACTTATTTTTTTCTAAACCAGGACCGAATGCTAGAAAGTCTTTGAGGGCTTTCAATTTGAAGAAATTAAGTCAGATTTTTAATCTGTGTGTTTCAACCCCAGTTGGACTGAATTAAACAACATTGACCTCTGCTTTCCTGCCCTTCATAAGCACCATCTGTACCTGCTTCACCCAGCCCCCTCTGCACCTCTACACCCAGGCAGAGGAGGTGGTAAAAATGCTTCGATGATGACAAGTGACAACGGAGAAAACACTTCTGTACTCACATTTGTCCCTGGGGAAGCTGAAGGGAATGCGGGACTTGACTGAGTAAACGACCTCGCAGGAATGGTCGCGTATGACGTTCCGAGATTTGAGGTGTAATCTAAATGGTAAATTACACAAAATCAAATGAAAACCCAGTCATTTCCTTGACCTTCAGAAGTCCTTGTTTATGGATACGTGCAAGAGTCATTCCTCCCCTATTTAAAAAGAAAAATGACTTTTTGGCCAAATGTTCTCTTTTAAAATAATTAAAGTTAGCTTTTCTTTCTTGAAATAAATCATTCAAAAGAAAATTTTTAAAGTTGTAAGGCAAACATAATAATAAATAACTGGGTTAACCTCTATCCCCCAAAAGTCATTTTCAGGACAGAAGCAGGAAGGGAAAAAGCGAAAATTCCCTTTTAATATAGTGATTAGTGATTGGCATGATTATACTTCTGAGTGTGCTGATAACCAGCAAAGCTTTAGGTCTAAAACAAGTAGAAAACATCAAAGAGCCCAGAGAGCAAGTCCAATGCCTCCTAGCATCTTAGGATCTGTTTGCTTTACAGATAGACATCTAAGAAGGGCACATCAGGGACATTTAGTTAGTAAAGATGAGGCACAAGAAGCCTTTGGGAATGGGCTTCCCTGGCAGTCCAGTTGTTAAGGCTTCGCCTTCCAATGCAGGGGGTTTGGGTTCAAGCCCTGGTTGAGGAGCTAACATCCCACATGCTTCTCAGCCAAAAAACCAAAACATAAGACAGAAGCAGTATTGCAACAGATTTAATAAAGACTTTAAAAATGGTCCACATCAAAAAAAATCTTAAAGAAAAGAAGCCTCTGGGAAACTGCTTTCTGCTTCAAGCTGCTGACCCGTGGGCCCCTCCTCACCTTCCGTCCCAGCGGGGTTATAAACGGCTGTCTGTTGGGAGAGGCACACAGAGTTCCCTCTGCTGGACCGAGGACACACCGCACACCAGCGCTGGAGGGGGTGAGAAAGGGGAACCGGTTACTCAATAGGTTAGACAAAGAATGTGACCCAGAAATTTCATTAAGACACTCAAACCCCAAAGAGTAGAAAATAGATGTTCAAACCAAAACTTGTACACAAATGTTCACAGCAGCCCTATTCATAATAGCCCAAAGGTAGAAACACCCCAAATATAGATCAGAAGTTGAATGGATAAGTGAAATGTTTTTATATATGTGAATATTATTCAACCATATAAGGGCTGTGTATGCTACCATGTGGGTTGCACTGAAAATATTACGCGAAGTGAAAAAAGCCACAAAGGGTCACTTATTATGAGTCTATTTATATAAAATGTCTAGAAGAAGCATATCCATGGGGATAGAAAACTGATTAGTGGTCTCCAGGGGCTAGGGGTGGGGAGGGGGATGCACAGTGACTACCTCACAGGTATGGGTTTCCCTGGGAGTGTTGAAAATGTGGAACTAGAGAGTCGCCCTATTTACACAACTTTGTGAATGTGTTAAGTACCACTGAATTGTATACTTCAACATGGTTAAGCATCTGCCTCCAATGCGGGAGACTCGGGTTTGATCCCTGCGTCGGGAAGATCCCCTGGAGAAGGAAATGGCAATCCACTCCAGTATTCTTGCCTGGAGAATCCCATGGACAGAGAAGCCTAGTACATTACAGTCCACGGGGTCGCAAAGAGTCGGACACGACTGAGCGAATTCACCTTCACCTTAGGTGAGTTTTACCATAATAAAATGATGGGGAACCAGGAAAGAAATGATTTTTTAAAATCAATTTAAAATTGTGTTAAATAACCTAAAACTAAGATCATGGTATCCGGTCCCATCACTTCATAGCAAATAGATGGGGAATCAGTGGAAACAGTGGCTGCCTTTATGTTTTGGGGCTCCAAAATCACTGCAGATGGTGAATGCAGCCATGAAATTAAAAGACGCTTACTCTTGGAAGGAAAGTTATGACCAACCTAGACAGCATATTGAAAAGCAGAGATATTACTTTGCCAACAAAGGTCCATCTAGTCAAGGCTATGGTTTTTCCAGTGGTCATGTATGGATGTGAGAGTTGGACTGTGAAGAAAGCTGAGTGCTGAAGAATTGATGCTTTTGAACTGTGGTGTTGGAGAAGACTCTTGAGAGTCCCTTAGACTGCAAAGAGATCCAACCAGTCCATCCTAAAGGAGATCAGTCCTGGGTGTTCATTGGAAGGACTGATGTTGAAGCTGAAACACCAGCACTTTGGCCACCTGATGCAAAGAGGGTCATGACTCACTGGAAAAGACCTTGATGCTGGGAAAGATTAAAGGCAGGAGGAGAAGGGAACAGAGGATAAGATGGTTGGATAGCATCACCAACTCAATGGACATGAGTTTGGGTAAACTCTGGGAGTCGGTGATGGACAGGGAGCCCTGGCGTGCTGTGGTTCATGGAGTTGCAAAGAGCTGGACATGACTGAGCCACTGAACTGAACTGAACTGAACCTAAAACTTACTATCTTAACCATTTTTAAGTGTACAGTTCAGTAACGTTACATTCACATTGTTTGGCCACCATCACCACCATCCAGCTCCAGAAGAACTCTATCTTGTAAAACTGAAATTCTCTACCCATTCACAACTAACTCCCCAAACCCCTCTTCCAGCCCCGGCAGCCTCCATTCTATTTTATGTCTCCATGAACCTGAGTTCTCTCCTGTAAGTGAAATTATACAGCGTTTGTCCTTTTGTGACTGGCTTATCTCACTTAGCATAACCTCCACCCATGTTGTTGCACATGTAAGAAGTCCCTTCCTTTTGAAGGTTGAACAATATTCTACCATAAACACAGACCACATGTGTTCATCTATTCATCTAGCCTGGACATTTAGGTTGCTTCCTACCTTTTGGTTATTGTGAATAAGAAAGAAAGGCCTTTTGAATGAGCTCATTTCTAAATGCTTAATTCCATCTTCTATTCTACTTCCCCAGCCAGAGCTCCTCTTTTCTGTGTGGGTGTTTACAATACCCTTGACATCGGTCTCCAGGTATCTGCCTTTGCCCCCTACCACCTGAATTCTCAGCATGGTAGCTGGGGTCCCAATCAATGAAGCCAGAGCACATCCCTCATCTGCTCAGCCCTCCAGGGCTCCAGCTGCATTCAGATCAAAAGTAAAAGTCCTCTCGAGGAGCCAAAGTGCTCAGGATGGGGCCCCACGACTTCCTGGCTCTTCCCCCCAGGTACTCTGCGCTGCTCACACTGGTGCTGCTGAGCATCCCTGGACCACACCAGGGTCTTCAAAGTTGTTATTCCTTCTTCCAGAAGTGCTGGTCCCCTAGGCAGTCACGGCTCATTCCACACCCTCCTGGTATGTCTTCAGTGAGGTCTCCCTGCCACCAGCCCCTGTGAGTGAATGCACACACACGCGCGTGCACACACACACAGACACACACACTCTCTCTCTCTCTCTCTCTCTCTCTCTCTGCCCTGATGCTGTTTTCTGTTTTCTCTTTAGCATTTACTGCCAGAGATGCTACTGGGTTGGTCAAAAAGTTCGTTTGGGTTCTTCCATACGATGTCACAGAAAAACTCGAAGGAACTTCTTCGCCACCCCAACACATACCTCACTAGTGTCATCTGTCACCCCTCGTCATTAAGTATAAGCTCCTTGAGCACAAGGTTGGCTTGCTTTGTCCTCTGTTTTCCCAGCAAGAATGGAGCAAAGCACACAGTATGAGCTCGATGAAGGCTTGCTGAGCACATGCAAGGATCTGTCCTCCTGGACAGCACTTACTTTTCAGAGAAGAGCAGGCATTTCTGAGCATGTAGTTTCCCTTTTACATGCAGCTCCCAGTCCTAGGCCAGAAGGAGAGAAAAATGACCAGAGTAGAACTGAGTCCACGGGAAGGCAATGGATGAGTGCGGGCTTCGTCCTAAACACAGAGAGCGCAGAGCGCCCAGTCGCTGGACAAACCCCGCAGGCGCGTCTCCCGCCCTTTCTCCCCCCCCCCCCTCCCTACCCAGCCCTCCCCCTGCCAGCATGCACCTGCACATCCCAAGTCTGTCTCAGACAGGAGCCCAGACTCACGAGTCTGGTCCCTCTTCCCCTCTCAGTGGGCCCCTGGTCCCACCGATGCATTTCTATAGGAGAAGCCGGCAGGTGGAAAGCCCTAGAAAAGCCTCAATCCTCCACCACCTCCCATATTAGCCAGACCCCCTCCAGAGATGGGAGGTGAGAAGGTATGTCCCACCGGAGTGACTGGGATGCATTTGGTGCCATGACCCAGCAGAGGTGAAAGACACACGGTGGTGGGACGCCCGCTAAACAGGGATTATTGTGCTCTGCAGACGGGACAAGAGACAAGAGGCTGTACAGCTCAGTGCTTAAGAGGCACAGGCTCTGGGAGGGTCAGACCCACGTCTGAATCTCCACTCCACCACTTTCTGACTATGGGGTCCTGGACAAATCATTTCATCTCTCTGGGCCTCAGTCTTTGCATCTGTAAAATGGGTATAATAATAGCGTCTTTCTTGGAGAGTTATTGCTGACACAGACAAAGAGTATGCTAACTGTAATTATTATTGCTTTGGAATATTTTACTGCATCAGCAATACATTTTAGGGGGAAATTTATACTACCATGGGCTTTTGTTCGCAGAGGCCCAAAGCATTTTCCAACTGCTGGGAAGGTGTCATGAGGCTCTACCTCCGTTCTGCAGATGGAGAAGCTGAGGCCCCTCTATAATAATTTGTCTAGGTCCCATCTGAGAATGACTTTCTTGTCTGACTCAAAATTCTGCTAAGTTTTTCTCCATTTGTACTCAGTACAATGTATGTTCTCAAGGAACATAAGACTCTCAAGCTTCCTGGTGCTCTCCAGAGAAAAGCCCTTTTCAAGGAGGCAGAGGCTCTAATTCCTGAGACACTTTTCCATAACCTAGGTTGGGTCTCTTGATCCCCTCTCACTTTTACTCTCTCATCCATAAATACAAGGAAGACTCTCTTACTTGTCTTAAAGCAAGAGACTGGCCCTGATACATTTCTGAAATTCCTGTTGGTTCTAATACCAAGGATTTTAATCAAGGGTAGCTATGGCAAGATCCTGTCCCCCAACCCCCAAGTGTCACAGTTCCTGGCCCGTGAACAGCAAGGCTTGGGTTGTGGTCGCCGGCTCCCCCAGGCTCCAGCTGGAGCTCCGAGCAGGTCTCAGATGACTCACCTTCAGATCAAACACCTTCTTGTCGCAGATGCTACAGACGTGCGGCAGGTGGAGGGGGGCCACACCGTGAAAGTCATCAGCTCATGCGCTTGCAGGGGCCGCAGGGACAGCACTGCCTGCTCCTCCTTGGCCCGCCTCCGGGCTCCGCTGAAGCCCTGTTTGCTGTTGTTGAGTCGACCCCCAAAGGAAGGAGGGGTCCTGTCTGGTGTGGGCTCCTCGGGGTCATACAGCTCAAAGGGCTGGCCAGGGGGTGGGGGCCACAGGCTGGGGGCTGCCGCAAGATCAGGCTTGCTCTGGCCAGAGAACCCGTGGGGGCTCTCCCACTGGCTGTTTGGACCCTGCAGCAGGGGACCCACCTCGCCTTTCAAGGCCCCGGCTGGCTCAGTCACAAATCCACCTGCCACCTGTGACCCTTGGGCACTGGGTCCGTAGAAGTCCTTGGGAAAGGCAGCCTGGCCATCTTGCCCTGAGTGGCTGTAGTGCCCTTCGTAGGTCACGCTGCCCGAGGTAGCAGCCGAGGCTGGCAGGAAGCCGGGCTGACCGTCGGTTTCAGAGCCATATGCCTGGCCAGAGTTGGCTTTGCCATATTCGTAGAACCCTGTGGCAGCGGGCGCGGGCCCAGTCTTTCCAAGGCCCAGGATGACCGCTGGCTGGGCGGGGGTCTGAGGCATGAAGGGGTGCATCACCATGGCGTTGGGGGGCTGGCTGGGAAGGCTCACCGTGGGCCCCGGGCCTCGCGTCTGGCCAGGGGGTGAGAAGGCGAGTGCGTTAGAGGGAAAGCGGGTGCTGGGCACGGAGGCTGCGTGTTGCGGCACCCCGGTGTGGCCGTGGGGGGCGCTGATCATGGACGGATGCCGCAGCTGGTTGAAGAGAGGCTGGGACATGGCCACTTTGGAGAGGACTTGGTTGAGGACCGTGGCGGCCGCAGTGTTGTTGGTGACGGCTGTCTGTGCCAGCTTCAGCCGGTGGAGGGTGAGCTGAGCCTGCAGCTGGGCCAGCTGGAGGCTGGCGGGCGAAGGAAGCAGCGGGTTCGGGTTACTGACCGAGAACGGGGTCTTGTCCAGGAGCTTGGCGGCACTGCGAGGAGACAAAGGGCTAGTGCACGGCTGCTTTCCACCTGGCAGGCGACGGGCTGCTTGTTTGCGGTCTGTGGTCCCCCCTCCCATACAAACAAGACCTCCCACACAGGCCCCACATATGATCCAGTCTGCAAAATCCTGTGCTCATACACATCAGTGAGATAATCTTTTAAATTCCAATAGGTGGCTCAGACAGTAAAGAATCTCCCTGCGGTACAGGAGACCCAGGTTCAATCCCTGGGTCAGGAAGATCCCCTAGGGAAGGGAATGGCTACCCACTCCATTATTCTCGCCTGGGAAAAGCCCTGGCAGAGGAGCCTGGTGGGTTAGAGTCCACAGGGTGGCAAAGACACGACTGAGCAACTAACATAGACAGAAAAATTCTTATAAGGTATAAAGTTCAAACTCACTGGTAATCAAAGAGATAAAGTTAAACCATCAGAAACAAGTATTTGCTGACCGAAGTAGCAAATGCACACACACATAAATGACAGCACTCAGTGCCAGTGAGATAAAGTGGAATGGACACAAGATCAGTGATAATCTAAACTCGTGCAACTTTGCCCAAAGGTAGTCTGGCAACAGGCACTCATTACAGCCATATTCTCTGACCCAATAATTCAATCCTATAAATACGTCCTAAGAAAACAAGCTAAAATGCAGACAAAACTTGATACGCAAAGATGTTTAATAAAACTACATTATTTAAGAATCCAGTGTTGAAAGTTACAAATATCCTGTAACAGCAGGGAGGTGAGTTTTAAAGCAAGTAAATTATAATACATTGGCAAAATGAAATGTTCAGTAAGCATTCACTACTGGTGCAAGAATTTCCATTGTGTTATGCAATATTTAGGACATTCAAAGAAGTCTTCCCATCATCAAGTTTAAGATAGAAGATATTCCACCACACTAAGTCCTCCTTGGGTATCTGCTCTCTCCATCCTCACCCCACCTTCATCATTGCCAGTGACAGACATCATCTTGAATTTGGTCAGGTCATACTTTACAAAGAAAAAAAATGGTGACAAGAAAAACTCTATGTTAAGCAAAAAAAGTAGTCTTCCAAATTACACATAGAATGAATTGTGTACGTATATATTTGTGCCAAACACATTTTTATCCTTGTCCTCATTTTGCATCCAAAAGCAACAAGACTCATGTGCCTTTCAGTCCATTCTCAAACCCAACTAGCAAAAGAAGTTAAAAAAAAATTAAAAGGGAAGAACCTGAATTTTCGATCATAGGCGGTGGTGGGCTCTCACAGAATCTTATTGCGGGGGTGTTCTGTCTGACACGTGCCTTTCACGTGACTTCTGTTGGTTGGTTATGGTATTTTCTAGACCAAAAATCAGGACCTGTGAACTGGAAAGCGGACAGACATTCCCTTTCATGGTATATGTGGTTACCATTGTCAGGGCCGTTTTGTAAGACCCTATGTTTCCTGGTCTTAAACTCCCCTTCTGGGGAGTGAGTGCAATCAGGAAATGTGTTTGGGATGTTGATAAACTGGAATTCTCAGGACATCTTAATGGGAAGAATGGAACGGGCAATTGAGATTGGGGTTATCATGGACAGACCTGGCTATACATTCAGCATGCCTACGGAAGTGTGGGGGCGAAACGGAAAAGTTGGGACCGTTTGACAAGGTGTCCACTGTCACAGGCTTTGTACAGCGCAAGTCTGATGACAATGAAACAAAGGGGAAGGGCCAGAGGGTAGGCACAGGCAAGGAAAGAGAGAGAGGTGGTTGGCATGTCACACCTCTCCCACTTTGGAGTGGTGCTCTGTGCTGGTCTGAGAGAATGAGCACAGGCAGGCTGGGGAGGCAGGTGAAAGGGAGAGATTCTTCACATTTACTGTGATGCCATGTGACCGGTGCTTGTCTGTGCTGTCTCACTGGACCTCTCCATGAGTCCTATGGGGTGGGTAGTGCTGTGTGCTGTGCTAAGTCACTGCAGCTGTTGTTCTAGGCTTTGCAATCCTATGGACTGTAGCCCGCCAGGCTCCTCTGTCCATGAGATTCTCCAGGCAAGAATACTGGGTTGCCATGCCCTTCTCCAGGGAATCTTCCCAACCCAGGAATCGAACTCAGGTCTCCCACATTGCAGGCAGCTTCTTTACCATCTGAGTCACCAGGGAAGCCCAAGAATACTAGAATGGGTTGCCATCTCCTTCTCCAGGGGATCTTCCCGATCCAGGGATTGAACCCACATCTCTTAGGTCTCCTGCACTGGCAGGCATGTTTTTTTTTTTTTTTTTTTTTTTTTACCAATAGCACCACTTGGGGAGCCCATGGGGTAGGTAACTTCATCCCAGTTTTGCAGGGCAAGAACCTACAGCTCAGAGAGACTAGGTGACCTACTTAACAAATGCCCATTGTTGGTGAGTACAGACCAAGAAGTCAGGCTTCCCAAAGAAGAGAACACGCATAGCCCTCCTCATGGGCTGCTTCACTGTTTTGTCCAAAGTGAGTTCTCAGAACATTAGGCACCCCCACATTCAAATTCAAGCACAAAACACATCTCAGAGCCAGACAAAAACAGATTTGGCTTACTCTTTCCCATTCTATGAGAAATCAAGTATTTGCTGTAAGTCATTAAAGAGACAGGATGTTCCCGCAGCCAGCAGCCTTGCTGTGCTCCAAGGACAGAACAGGCTGGCTGCATGTTAAGATACTGCAGGGTTGCGGGGAGGGGTCGAGGTTAAAATTGGTGACAGACTTCTTCTCCTGTGGGTAGCTGTGCTGGTTGCAGCCAAGCCTTGGTGGCCCCACTGTGGCTCAGGCACACATCATGGCAGCAGCAGAGTTGGAGAGGTACTAACTGTCTACGTAGGCGAGAATGTGAAAGGCACAGGAGGATGGTGTAGAGGCTGGTGATAGATTTCTACTTGTGTAGCATTAAGTGGCTGAGCTTTAGAGGAGCAATTAAGCTTAACTCAAAACCCTGCCCACACAGGGCCAACCCTTCCTACCAGGTCTGTACCGATGCAGCCTGTCCTTGCTAACAAGGCGATAATGAGGTGCCAACTTGGTTTCCATGACGAGAGTAAGACAAGATCGGTTTTGTTTTTCCCAGAGAAGTAGCTGTATTTTCTAAAACTGTGTTCTGGGCTGGAGGGAGCTCTCACTGGAGATTCCCCTTCGCCTCTGAAAGGACATGTGGGGAAGAGCTGTCTTTCCAATGGGGAGAGCCAACCTTGCTGGGTATTTGTAGGTCAGCCATGGGAAACGAGTGCTTTCCTGAGGATGGCCCAGGTTATAGACGTCTACTCATTCACATGCAGCAGAAATTAAGAAGACCGACTAGATTTTCTTCTCAGCTTCCGCTTTGCCTGGCAAATTGGTCCCCAACTTGAATCAACCTTGAGTAGAAGTGGTTGCATAAGAATCATCAGAATCAGATACCCTTTTGAACCAAAGACCCTTAGATGGAAAAGAAATGACACACCATCTTACTTTTAAAAAGGCTTAAAATTCTCAGCCTATCAGAGTTAGTAACTTAAAATTCAGGTGCAGGGACTTTTCTGGTGGTCCAGTGTTTAAGACTCTGTGTTCCTACTGCAGGAGACACAGGTTCGATCCCTGGTTGGGAACTAAGATCCTGCATGCCACGAGGTGCAGCCAAAACAAATTACAAATAAAAATAAATTAAAAAATAAAATTTGGGTGCGTATAACAATCAAACTTCTGAGCCAAAATTTGGGGCATGTGGTCTGAAACCTTAAAGGACAGAACTGATGTCACCCTCCTGTCTTCCCACCACCTCAGTCTGTCACTGTTGCATCACTGCCCTGTATTGAAAGTAACTGCTTATGTGCCTTTCACCCTCCGTTAGACACAAGCTCCACCAAAGAAGGGAGCATTTCTCAGAGATCCTCGCATTTTCTAGGCATCCTTGCTTAAACTTGGTGGGCACTTGGTAACTGCCATGAACAGAATGAAGAAGGAAGATAATGGATGAATTAAAGGAAGGAGAATCTAAATATAGGCAGAAAGCAAATGGATTTTGCCACTGTATACAGCTTGAACTTCACTCAGATACAGAGTTACCAGAGCAGGATTCCAATACACTCTCTCCCTGTCCAAATCTAGGTTTGTGTGCTTTTTTTTTCAAATGAAGTGTTTTTTATTTTTATTTATTTGGCTGTTCTATGTGGCATGCAGAATCTTAGTTCCCTGACCAGGAATCAAACCCATGCCCTCTGGAGTGGAAGTGTGGAGTCTCAACAAATGGACCACCACGGAAGTCCCCCAAATCTACATTTTGAAGTCAAATGGACAATCCCTGTGGTAGGCTGAATAATGAACCATCTCAAATATCTCTACACCCTAATCCTCAGAAGCTGTGACTCTTACCTAATATAGTTAAGGGGACTCTGCAGATGTGATTAAATTAAGAATCTTGAGATGAGAGGTTATCCTGGATTATCTGAGCTGGCCCAATGTAATCACAGCAGTCCTTATAAAATAGAGGCAGGAGGACTAGAGTCAGAGAGAGAAGATATAAGGATGGAAGCAGAGTCAGAGAGGACAAAAGATGCTATGCTGCTGGCTTCGAAGACAGAGGAAGGGGCCATGAGCCAATGAAATGCAAGTGGCCTCTAGAAATTGGAAAGGGCAAGGAAATAAAATTTCCCCTAGAGGCTCCAGTAGAAACCAGCCCTGCTGACACCTTGACTTTGGTCCCGTGAGACTGACTTTGGACTTCCGACTCTCAGAAGTGTAAGAAATTTATATTGTTGGAAGCTACAAATTTGTGGTAACATGTTACAGACGCAATAGGAAACTAAAACAATCCACCAAGAAAGTGAGATGTGAACGAGGCTTTCACACAGAGAGGCAGGGGTGGGTATGGGGACATTGGCTGGATTTGTTGGTATGAACGCTTGCCCACAGCAGTCCTGGGGAGTACAGACCATTTGACTCAGGATCTGAAGACCCTCTGGGAACTTAGCCAGGAGCCAAAACAACACAGAGGTCTCTTCCTTTTCCAAGTCAGATTTCTCTAAACAGCTGGAGCAATGGAACCCTGGGAAAGCTTAGAACTGCAGACCCTTAGGGAGACTCATCTATCCCTCTCGTCAACAAAGAAAACGACTTGCCCGAAGCCACACAAAACCCATCTATCAGAACCCAAAGCTTTCAAGCCAGCTTCTAGTGGCTGACAGAACAGCCTTGCCTCCAAAAGTCTTAAGTTTCAGAACTATTTCATCACCAAATCATCATGTCCATCCATATTTCTCGGGGGTCCTTCTCTCTGTTCAGTGAGATGCTGACCCCCTGCCATAGGCAAGGCACGTGCTGAGCCCTGGAGAGAGGTGGAGACGCAGGCCTTTCTGGAACCCCTGTCAGCTCCAGTGATGACAGCAAGGACGCCCTCTTGTCTGGGGAGTGGGTGGGGAGCACGGTTCTATGCCTCTGCCACACCCTCTCTGCAGTGCTGTGCTCTGTCTACAGTTACATGATCAAACCTGAGATCCGGGGAGGGAGGGAGAGCAGCACAGTCAGCCACAGAACCTGGGCACCTGGCACGGAGCTAGAATACCTACCACACAGCCCCATGGAGGGCCGGTCCACTCTCTGCACCGCCACTCGGGTTCATCCAGGCCTCGACAAGGCTCACTGTCCCCAGAGCTGAGGTTTCCTTTCCTTTCCTGAGCCATTCACTGTAACAAAGAACTCACAGTGCACAATTAACATCCAAAACTTTGGTTCCCTACTCACTTGGAAGGTTGGTTGTTTCTCCCAATTAAAGCAGAATTTCTCTCATTAATTTTAAAAATAAAATACAATGTAAAGGAGAACAAGTTGCCTTTATAAGCTGAGAGATTTAGGAGCTCCAGATGAAAACTGTTTCTGATGATTTAATTCCATACTGTCGAAAGGATGTGCAACATATTGCATCTCCCAGGGCAGCCAACAGCTGTCTCCAACGCTCACTCTTTGCCCCAAAGCTCTTCAACATTTTATGCTGAGTACCAGCAGGATGTGATGATGGATTAATATTTGAGCACAGTAACTGAGGCACTCTTTCCTCAGTTCAAGTCGAGGTGCTGGAAATTCAGTAAGTTTTTGTGACATAATCCATCCTGTTCGGAAAGGAAAGGATAGTGTTCAGGACACAGGGGCTGCAGAGCCTCTGCTCTGAACAAACTCCAGCAGAGGGGTCAACAGGACATGGATGAGTTTGATTCAATCAGAATGGATTGAGCACCTATTATGTGCCAGGTAAAGTTGCTAGAGATGGAAAAAGAGAAACATCCTGAGACCACGGGGGAGATAGATCAGCGCAGAGAAGATGAATATTCCCACAGAGGTAAGCACAAAACAGCAAGGCAGGCAAGGAAGTGGTTCAAGCCTCAGATGTCTCAGAGCAATGTAACAAATGAAACAAAAGGCCAACTCAAGGGCTGTCCCTGAACTCTGAACAAAACCTTTGAAACAGTCTGGGTTTATTAATCCACCCACATGTGCAAAGATGCATCAGATGTTGGTGAAAGGCAGTTGTAAGGGTGAGTTGTGGTCAGAGACCAGCTTCCAAGTACCTGTTACTGGTGGTGTGATGGGGGAAGTGAAGTGAAGTGTTGGTGGCTCAGTCATGTCCGACTCTGCGACCCCATGGACTGTAGCACCCCAGGCTCCTCTGCCCATGGAATTCTACAGGCAAGAATACTAGAGTGGGTTGCCATGCCCTTCTCCAGGGGAATCTTCCAGACTCAAAGATCAAATCCAGTCTCCTGCATTGCAAGCAGACTCTTTACTGTCTGAGCTATCAAGGAAGCCACAAATGAATTTCTATACAGGAAAACAAGCCCTGGGTGGGCTCGAACCACCAACCTTTTGGTTAACAGCTGAATGCACTAATCGATTATGCCACAGAGACATATGATGGGGGAAAATCGCTTAATTTTTTCCAGCCCTCAGAATTTTCAATTTTCTCATTTATAAAATGGGAATCATAATGTCTACCCAATATGATCCAGCCAATCAGAGCCCCCAGCCACCGTGACTGACTCAGGAACGGACACTCCCAGATGCTATTGGAGCCATTAAGAGACAGACCCTCGTCATCTTGTCAGGCCATGCCTGGGTTGCTAAACTGGCTGAATTTAAGCTACCGCTTAAGGAGAGGCTGCCTGAGAGTAAAGCTGACCCACAGACACTGGCCTGAGATGGGCCAGTCCACTCTGGCAGTCACCTTGAGCCGGCTTCCCCTGAATCTGCTTGGACTTTTCTTTCCACAAACCAATGCATTTCCTTTAGGTGCTTAACAAAAATAATAAGGTATAAGGAAAAGCAGCCTACTAGAACCATCTGCAAGGAATCTGGCTCGTTCCCTCTGTGGTCCCACATTGAATCAAGAGTCCTCTGTCACTCTCCAGCTTCCTCAATCTCTGCTGGAGATTCAGGAAGCAGAATGTTCCCCCGTCCTGGGTAGACTAAGAGCCCTGCACTGTGACCACAAAGTGTGAATAGGGTGACAGGGGAGAGTCCCCACAAGACTAGGGACCCAACTTCCTACAGGTTTGGAGATCCGATGCTGACCACGCAGGTGCTCCTGTGAGAGCAGGCAGAATGTCTTGGCCCACACCTGGGAGAGTTTCTAAGCAACGCCTTTCAATTCTCAGCACCTAACAAGCCAGTTTTGCTGTACTGAGAACTGGCTTTATTATGCCAGACACTCATTATCCCCCAGGAGAAAAAGTTCTTTATTACAGATACAGTTCTCTGGTCTCCTTTCACTTGGAGGGGAGGTGAGTGTACAATGAGTACATAATGGGCTGTGGGCTGCCCTTTACGAACCAGGGTAGGAACCAAGGGATCTAGCCCTAACTCAGCGCTTATCAGCTGCATCACAGTGGAGAACAGACCTTACCTCTCTGAGCTTCAGTGTCCTCAACCATGAAAAGAGAAGTTACAGTCTTTCCTCATTTACATCATGAGGGTTGATATGGGGTTCAGTAAGGAGTTGTCAGAATGCTCTGTAAAGTATTTGGCACTTACAGATGTAAAGGCGTGGCTTTGGCCAGAGATTACTGGAAAAGAGAACATCTTTTGTGTGATCACAACATATTCTTCCTTTTCAGAAAACGTTCCTTTATAGAGGAAGTGATATTTATCACTCACATCCACGGAGATAACCTCGTTGCCACTAGGATTCAGAGTAGAAAGAGGTAAAATTGATTCAGCCAATTAATGGAGTACATGTTGGGGTGTACCAAGGGCTGAACCATACCAAGGGCTCCCCTGATAGCTCAGTTGGTAAAGAATCCACCTGCAGTGCAGGAGACACCAATTCCATTCCTGGGTGGGGAAGATTGTCTGGAAAAGGGATAGGCTACCCCTTCTAGTATTCTTGGGCTTCCCTGGTGGCTCAGCTGGTAAAGAATCTGCCTGCAATGCAGGAGACCTGGGTTGGGAAGATCCCCCTGGAGAAGGGAAAGGCTACCCATTCTAGATTCTGGCCTGGAGAATTCCATGAACTGTATAATCCACGGGGTCACAAACAGTCGGACAGGACAGGACTGAGTGACTTTCACTTTAAACCATACCAATGGGACTGTGCTCTGTTTCGCATATGGCGGGGAGGGATGTAAAGAGCATTGCCCAGAGGCTAAGGGCACAGGTTTCAGAGTTTGTATCAACTTGGGATATGAATTTCAGTTTGCCACATATCAGCTAGTGACTGTGGGCAAATATTTATTCTCTCAGCCTCAGTTTTCATTGTTAAGTAAAGATGGTTATGTCTAAGCTATAGGTTTGTTCTGAGAGTTAAATGACAGGGGAGACATAAACTGTTCTGCACAGCTCCTACATACAGTAAGCAGCCACTAAACCAACGCAGCAGAGACCAGAACCACTACTAGTCTTTTTACCACTGTTGTTACTATAACTCATGTTACTATCATCACCAGCATCATAGTCATCATCAGGGCAAATGGCAGGTGAGCTCTGCCAAGGCAGAGAGGATGAGTCTTCCTTAGAGACAGATAGAGATAGATAAAAGAAAACATAAAGAGATGTAAACACTGAGTAAAAAAAAGAATTTACAAAGTAAACGCAGACGTGTGCTGAGAGAGGAATAGCAGGGGTGGGGACTGAGACTTGGAGAAAACACAGAGAGTTAATCACAGCTGCTTGGTGAACTGGGTAAGTAGTCAACAATAGATTTAAAAGCCGTAAAACAACACAAGGAAGCAGCTGAAGTGTAGTGTACAAATGTGTGTGAACTCACACCAAGTTTTTCCCTGGTAATGTTCGTCCATCCAGAAGTAGAAGCCAAGAACTGAAGTCCAGAACACAACGGTACCTTTGTGAACTGGACCAGTCACATTTTCAGTAAGCACCATACCTTCCACAATAAATAATCAGGAATTTAAATTCACTTCCAGTTCAACTCATCTCCCTTTCCAGGCCACAATGAATATGCCATTTCTTAAGTGCTAAGATGCAAAATATAATCCAGATGAGAGAGCTCACGACAAGAGAATGTTTTCCCAGGTTTGCTCACAGCTTACAGAGCAAATCAAATCAAGAGCAATGGTCAGGGTCAGGGACAGGCTTTCCATTGCTTCCTGGGAGTGGAACCTCAAATCACAAGCTCTCAACTCTGCTATAACACTGTCAGAAGCTAAGTCAGGATGTGACCTTTGGGAACAGCCCCTAAATGTCAGGTTACAAAGATGACAATGATGACAGTGACAGTGACAGTGAAGTCGCTCAATCATGTCCGACTCTTTGCGACCCCGTGGACTGTAGCCCACCAGGCTGCTCCTCCATCCATGGGATTCTCCAGGCAAGAATACTGGAGTGGGTTGCCATTCCCTTCTCCAGGAGATCTTCCCAACCCAGGGGTCAAACCCAGGTCTCCTGCATTGCAGGTAGAGGCTTTAACCTCTGAACCACCAGGGAAGAGACCACAGTAATATCGGGGTGGAATTCCAAACTGCAACTAATTATCACAAACATAAGAGCAAGAGATCTCAGAGGTCACTGAGTTTAACCCACTCATTCTACAGAGGAAAAAAGTGAAACCTCAAGTAATTGGTATATGTGTAAGTTGACCCAACAACACAGCTAGAGAGAGGAGAGCTAAGGCTGGAACCCAGTCTTCACCCTCATTCCTTGGGGCTAATGCAGCCACGGTGGTGGGTGGGTCCCCATCAACATGCATCAGGGGAGTCTTCTTTGTGGGAGAAGAGTGAGGTCACACACTTTTTTGATAGTGCTGCCTTCTGGTAACAATAGGGCTCCTGGATTATCACTTGAGAGGCCTCTGTGACTAATTTTGAGACGACTGGGTCCATGCTGGCATCATCCCGTGTTTGGGTTTTAGCCATGACATTATCATGTGATGATTCATATCACCATGACACATTCATAACAGCAATCATAATCCTATTATCTCTCTTTTGTTTTGTGATTTTCAGTTGGAGTGTTAATAGATGTTTTCACCTCATTAGCTACCTGACCTCCAGCACAGTTACATGGTAAGGTAAACGCGGTATGACCATTTCTAGGTTACAGTAAGAAGACTGAGTTGGACCAAAAAAGGTCAGATGAATCATATAAGGGCATCCAGCAAATAAGGGACTTAGCTGGGACTTGAATGAGGGTCTTTTTACGTACAATACCCTATCCCCGGTTTACACATTCATTAAACGGAGCTTATAAAACCACATTCCTGTATCTGTTTCCTTGAGTCCAGTTTTGTTTTTGTTTTTTTTTGGAGGGGTGTTGTTTGTTTAAAGTTACTAAAATATAAAGCTATTTCCTTAATTTTGTGCTTTTCCCCCCAAATTCTCATAGTGTTTCATTTTATTTTTTCCAGCTTTATAGGTATATAACTAACATACGGGGCTTCCCTGGTGGCTTAGATGGTAAAAAATCTGCCGGCAATGCAGAAGACCCAGGCTCAAATTAACATACAACGTTCTATAAATTTAGGTACACATGTAATGATTCGATATATGTCTGGGACATGAAATGATCATCACAATAAGTTTAGCTAACACAGTCAGGATGTGATTTTAAATAACACATTTGATATCAAATCACCAGCCTTTTGGTCCATTGTACTCAGTACCACTTGAATCAATCAGATTAAAATTTTCGGAACCTGGGGGACATGTAGTCACGAAGGTGCAGCTAGCGATTTTATAACTGACAAGAGAGCGCCTGCCTGTCCTGCCAGAGTTATTAGAAGTGCTTGAAATGTGAAAGAGAACTGATAACGCAGCAGAAGCAGAGAAATGAATCACATCCGGCTAGTGTCATAACAGGAAAAGACTTCAAGCAGAGAGAGAATGAATGTCAACCACCAAGAACCAGAGATTAGCTTTGGTTTTTCTTTTCTTTCCTTTGTACCAAATTTCTTTCTTTAAAATATCCTTTATTTTATGAAATGATGGTATTGTAGGTGGTAATTTATTTGTCATGTTAGTATTTGTTTTGAATTTTAAAACTACAAAAATCTAAAGAACATGAAAAATAGTTATTAATTCATTGCTCATCAATCAAAATTAACAAATACTACCATTACAGTCATTTTGAGCCCAAGTATTTTTTATCAAAAAAATAAAATCATACAGACAAAACTGACATCCCTTTGAGACAGCCCAGCCTAATTCCACCTTCATCTTCCCTAATAACATCCACATGTGATTTGTGTATCTATTTACCTATATATCTGTTTACCTATCTATATATAGAAAAATTATAAAAGAGACTTTTTCTATACCTGCATGAGCTTACAGAACAGCACATAAGACTGGTTTCAACAATATTTCTCTTAAAGAAACAAATATATATTCTTTCAAGTTTCTTTTTACACACTGAAAATTGAAAGCAGCATGATACAGTGAAAAACTTGGTGAGCTAGAAATCAGAAGATCCAGGCCTGGACCTACAGTTACTATTTACTTCCAGTGGGATTATATATCAGTCAACGTCCTTTTTTTTTTTTTTGGTAAAAAGAGAAAGCTGGATGAAAGGGTCTCCAAGGCCTCTTCCACCTTTGAAATCTGATGAATCTAAGGTTTAATCTCTTCATCTGTCAAATGGCGATAACAACATCTGCCTTACCAACTGTTATAAAGATCAAACATCATGTGCAGGTGTTCCGCAAAGCAGTGATGATAATAATAATATTAGTTGAATAATACTGAATAATAATTATCATTAATACTATTCACTAAAATTAAACTATTTTTTAGCTTCTGGGAATACTTTTAAAGAAACTATTGTTACACTACTGTTGTTACATATAACTTGGTTTAGATGACATGTCACAGTCCAGGCAGCATGAAATAATTTAATTTCTTCTAACTGCTTTCTTGGGCACGCAGTTCTGCACAAGGACAATCTCTCAACTCTACCCATGAAGACCGAGTAAATGAAATATCAAAAGTGCCTTGCCATAAGATGCTGTCTTCTACAAAGCATTCCATAGACAGAACCAGGCTTCCACAGTAAAATGAAGCTCAAAGTACTTTGGGTCTGGAGTTGGTGTGCCTGAGACATAATTCTTCCGGAAATGCATGCAGAATTTCACTCATTTTGTGAAGGATGAAATTGAGGGGGTAATTTGACTTATAGGGGTTAGGAGAGAGCTTTCTGTTTTCTCAGTGACGTAAGATATGATGACCTCTCAACCCACTAACTCTTCTGGGGAACATCAGGGTCTTTGAAATGGAAAAACAAGTTGTTTGAAATGTATGTTTAAGGGAATTCCCTGGCAATCCAGTTTTAGGACTCTGGGCTTTCACTGCCATGACCCAGGTTCAATCCCTGATCAGGGAACTAAGATTCCACAAAGCCAGGGCACGTCCAAAAAAGAAAAAAGAAAAAATTGAAATGCATATTTAAAAACTGTTAAACAAGTTCTCTAAGAAGCCAAATGATAATGTTTCTACATGCAAATGAAATATTTAAGGGTTTATAGGACACTAGCACCAGTGAAGAACAGTGAGCGCATAAACATGAACACCTTTGCATATACCGCTCCCTTCCCTGGACCACCTCCTCCCTACTCCCCCTCACCTGGATAACTACCATCCTTCAACATGCAGCTCACATGGCACCTCCTCCAGGCAGCCCTCTCTGACTTCTGCCCCCATCCAGTGTGTGCTGGTGTCTCCTCTGTCATCCCCCATAATGTCCTGCAGTTCTATTAAGCCTCAATTACACTCCGTTCTAACTCTTACCACCCTCACTAATAATTATCTACTCAATCACTCATCTAATGTCCTCATCTAATACCCCACGGTCATTTTGAAAGCAGTAATTATGCGTCCGTCTCATTCATGGTGCCTGGCACACAGGAGGTGTGTGGAACCAATAAACACATCCATACTTGTACACACCTGCTCCGTGTGTATGCGTGCGGGGATAATAGCTGTGTATCACATTCTCAATTTGTTTCCTGGCTAAGTGTTCCATGTGGGCTGCTACAAGGCTTTGAAGATGAGGCTCCGTGGAGAATGTGGATTAGACTCAGTCTTTGAACACTGTCAAAATTATGTAAATAACCACCATCCACATCAAGGATAGAATTCTAAAATATTCAACAAACAGACTTGTTGCCACATTTTTCCTTTTAACTAAATCTGAAGAAAATGCAATTTCAGTGTGCGATCTGAGGAGCTATGTGTCTAATCTACACGATTCTGAGATGAAACACATGCTCCAGGAATGGTCCCTATGTTTGCTAAATTTTATTTTCAGTTTATATCACTGATTTTTTCTGGTAAATGTACAAGGAGGATTATAAAATTCAAGTTAATATTAAATCACAATAAAAGTTTAATTTTAAAGAATTTAAATTCTCGCTCAATAAGGCTGGTCCTTTCCTGGAGTTGCCTGACTGTTACCTTGGACATTTTAATCAGTGTAATTTAAGCTAAATACTAGGAGTCCCTATGAAACCGAAGAGGTGTTGTGGGGTATTTAGGGAGGAGGCCAAGAGAGACAGTTTTTGTTGGTAAGTCAACCCACTTCTTGGACAGGCTCTGCCACGAATAACTGTACATCTCATTGCAATCAATTTGCCCTGCAGACCTCAGTTTTCTCATCTGTGAAATGGGATGGTCAAATGAGACATTTAATAAGCTCCTCTATGCTTTGTGATTTTAGGGTGGTGGGTGTTTTCCTAAAGCTGTTACTCATGATACACAGAAAAGTGAGGATGATCTAGCCACGGTGTAGACAGATTTTGGCCCCGAGAAATCTGAGTTTCTAGCCTCCACTGCTTCTCTAGTCCTGGGTAACTTCAGGGGCACTTAACCTCTGCTTAACAGATATGTTTGTGAAATGACAAAGTGAAACAGAGCAGTGATTTTCAGGTGTTGGGGGAAGGGGCATCAGGAAAGTTTCAAAACACAAATGCTGGGCTCACCCTCAGTTTCTATCTTAGGAGGTCTGAGTTGGGACCTGAGAATTTGTGTTTCTAACAAGTCCGGGTGATAATTGACGCTGCACTTTCAGAACCACTGAACTAGACAAGCCTGAATTGACCTTTCAACTCTAAGAATCTATGGTGGTGGGTTATAAAGAATTTAGTAACAGTTGTATTTTTTTAGGAGCCACTTCTATCTACTAATTGTGCAGTACCCCAGGAAGGGGCTTCCTTTTCCGTGGGGGTTTTAGACACTGCAAAAATGTGGTTACTCTTATATCTAACTTCCTTTAAGAGATTCAGTCGGCATGTTCAACAACATTTGACCTCCTGGAACCAAAATGTTCAAGGTTCACAAACCTCAGGTAATTTAGCGGATTGACTGGCTCAGGGTTAAGTTATGTTGACTGGGAAGAAAGCATACCTCCATTTACACTGAGTTCAATGATGCACAAGACAGAGGAGTCAGACTCCAGTATGTCAAAAGTTCTTTAGTCAAGCAACATCAGCATCATGAGAAAGCCTACCTTCCAAACTCACCCTAGACTTAAAAACAAAGTTTTTGATAAAATATCTGTATCGCTAGATTTCAATGATACAGCAATTACTCGGGGTGTTTTTTAGAATACTGATACTTGGGCCCCATTGCCAGAGATTCCTTTTCACCCTAGGCATTGGGATTTTTAGTAGCTACCCCAGGAGATTTCAGAGGAGTCAGAAACAAAGTTTGAGATTTACCAATCTCTAAAGGAATAGTATCAATCTGTTCTTCTTTACCTTGATCCCCACAAGCCATTTTTGTCACTACAAACAACATGACCATGTGCCTTAAATTGTTTATGAGTAAACATTGAAATTTGTACAAGCCCACAAAGGGTCACAAACACAGCGGGCAATCGATCAATATTTCTTAGCTAGACTGAAGCATCTTTCACACAATTCAAAAAATATTTTTGTGGGAAGACTTGTCCCAAAGTATATAAATAGTTTTTGCTGTAGGAAGCTGGGTGAGGTTTGCTGGCGTATGACTCTTGCTTTTTAAATGATAAGCACCTTGAAGACATCATCCACATCCTAAAATCTTTCAAATTCCTGAGTGTCTGTCTGGCTCGGTGCCGGGCAAATTAGAGGCGGTGAACAAACACTTATTCAACTCACTTGGATTTACGATTGTCTCTAAGCCCATGGGAACGGAGACCTTAGCAGAATATGCTAAGTGATTCATTGTGGAGGATGAGGTATATGTTTCCTTGTGTTCTGGGAATTTAATTCTTCTAAATTCCTTAGAGTAAATGAGAGTATTACGGATGGGACTTTATAAATACACCATATAACTACTTGTTTGAGAAAATGGAGGGAAGTTTCTGGCGCCTTAAAAAACCTTTCTGACTACAGCCGACAAAACACAGGTGCCACCCAAAGCAGAGAATATTCTATGTAGGTGACTTCTGAGTTTTGACTCTATTTTACAAAGCTGTGGTCCCATGAAAGTTACTGCGGAGAGAGGATGAAAGACAAAAAGCAACAACAGAGAGACAGGCCCATCTCAGTTACACGTGTGCGTGCCCTTGTAGCCATTTTCTCAGATCACCGCAAATTAAACCTATGGTTCAGATCCAAGCAAGATTGAGAACTGCCTCGGCTGAGGCAAGTAAGAATGGTTAAAACCCAATGGCTGGCTTTTCACTCAAAACTGTTCTCCAGCCCTTCTCCCTGCCACCCCATCCATTGCTAATTAGGGGAAGCCAAGGCTTGACATGTACACAGTCCTCTATGGTAAAATTGATTATTATATTACTCTGGAAAATAAGGAAGTCATTTTGTTCAAAATATCAAATTCCACAAAATCATACGTGGCAGCTGTTAGTGTATGTGTGTCGGGGAGGGGTGAGTGTGTGAAAATATTAACCCTCTCCCCTTCAGTTTTCTGACATCTTGACAAAAAAGTGCACAAAAAGAAAGGAGGGAAAAAAAAAAAGATTCCAATGCATGTAAGGCAGAACCAATAGTAAAGCTAACATCTGGATTTTTTTAAGGTTAAAAAAATTCCCACAACGTAAGACACATCATACACGCCATTTAACCAGAGTGTGGATTTGCTCTGACACACGTGCAAGCAGAGAACCAGTATTCCTCTCTCAAATGTGTCCAAGCGACTTTTAACTGCATCCGATGAAGAAATGAGGTGAGTCATGTTTGGTTGTGCTTGAGCCTGCTAACAGATCATCACATCCATGTCCAACTATGTCCCCTGAACCTCAGGACATAAGTTAATGTACTTGCTTGGGGACTGTTAATATAGTTTTGCTTTGCAATTTAAAGATATCGAAAGTTGCTGAAATGCTTATCACAGCTCCTGCAGAGGTGCTCAGAAGCGACTTGTGAGCATGCTTTTCTGGCAAAACACCCCTGCTCGTGAATCCTAACACCGCACTCCCCTCCGGTTTATGAGTCTGACTCGGCACGCAACAGACACGGGACATTTCAAATGCCTTAAAGTTCATTTTCCATCATCGACAAGTTCCAGCAACGTACACAACAAACCTCCACCTTCAGAGACCCTCATAATTCATAAGGTTTCGGGATTTCGAAAATGTCCCCTTCCATTCCCTCCGATCTGGTGACAACGCAATCTATTTTCCCGTAGCCACGCGACTTTTCTTTATAAAAGAGTTTAGTAACCAGCGTAAAAAGAGCATCTAGACTTCCTTGACATTGGGATCGCTGATTTCATTGGGGTCATGAGGAGCTGTTTTAGGTCACATGTTACCCCTGCTGTTATGAATCATTTATTACAACTTTTTTAAACAGAAGGGGGTGGGGATCCACACAAATCGCATACTCATGCACAAATGCTTAGCGCCAAGAACATAGTCAGAAGTGCTGCCCGGACTAGAGAATTTAAAAAAAAAAACAAAAAACAAACCCTTGATTTCCCGCTTGGGCTGGGGAAAGGTAGGATGACGTCATGCAACCTTACCTTTCTGAAAAAGACAGGGCTCCTGGCATGGAAGGCTCACCTGAGGCCACCGAAGCCGGGAGTCATTTTGGGTGTCGCGCGTGTGCCTCCCTAGAAAATTCCAATGACATTCTACCAGCTTTCTGCATGCCAATCATGACAAGCGTCCGCTTAGACTCTCCCGAGTCTGGGAAGGGGGCAGAGGAGGGGGGACGCGAGCAAGGGAGCCAGCGAAAGAGAAGGAGCACCTCGGGCACCGCACACCCGGCTGGAAGCAGAGTCACATGCCACCAGGAGCCATTCCTGTGGCATTACACATGCTGAGTGTAAATGGCAAACAATATCAGTCGATGTTTATACCACATGTTCTCAGCCTCTTCACATATCAATGCCCAGGCCAGCTCTAGGCAGACAGGACGCCTAAGACTGCTTCTGAAGGAGGGAGTCTGGTGCTAATCATGAGGCCATTTTAAATAACATTCCAAAGCCTTCAGTTCTGGTTTACTTTCCTATTTTTTGTGGGTGGCGGTGATGAGAATGCTTTGTTTATTTGCTTGTTTTTGACTCTGGGTCTGGTCCTGAAGAACCCCCAAAGGATCCCATAACAACACTTAGCAATGCAGCCGCCTCAGGCAGTGTGGTCACACTGACTCCCAACCCACAAATCTCCTGATTGGCTGGCCTCTCTTTTTAAAACTTTTGTGAAAGCAAGAGGAGATGGAGTGAAGTGACTCATCATTTCACCATCCCAAGTTGTAACTGCAACATTTTTCAGCAGGAAGAACTGGCTGTCTTCTGCTATAAGCAGGCGCCCCGTAACTGGGGGATGAATGTCCCCCAGGGTACACTGTAGACATTTTGTTTCAGAATTGGGAGCATTACTGGCATCTACTGAGCAGAGGCCAGCGATGCTGCTAAAATCCTACAATGCTCAGGACAGACCCATAAACGAAGACTACCAGTCCAAGATGGCAATAGTGCTGCCGCTGAGAAACTACCCTACAGCTAAGTACCTCTAGAAGTCTTGCAAAAAATATGACACCAAAAGCGGGGCGGGG